>JAQFZH010001011.1:0-25060 GCA_034695485.1 Entomobrya nivalis
AAATTCCTTTTTTCCTGTCACAGGAGTCGAGCTGCTGTAAAACAGGTGTCTATTCAACACAGGGTTTAATTGCCCACAAAACTAGAAAATAATATTATGGGATAACAATTGAAAACAAGATATTGTTGCTATGAGAGTTTTTACACAGAAACGTCAGAGAGGCTTTACTCAGTAATGGTACATAATTTCCAGGTAAACCATGGAACCGGTTTCCTGCACAATATGTCTTGTCTACTGTCCGAAAAGCATAAAGAACATTGTTGATGGTTATTTGGTAGATGCATCGAAGATGAAATCGTAGTTTTGAATTTAATTTGTCTGTCTGCCTGTCTTTCTGTCCCCTCGTCTCCCTCTAAATTTGAAACAGCTCTCTTCAAACTCGGTATACAGATTTATCAGGTCAAGACATCCATCAGTAGGGATTTTTAGCTTCCGGGGTCACACCCTAAGGGTTCAGGAGGGGGTCAAATGTCACATATTGGCTTATGGGTAAATTTTTTACGGCATTTTTAGATAGAGCGTTCAAAGTAGACCAACTTTTATCGAGGGACCTAAGGTCACATCCTAACCCCCTAGGGTCAGAATATAGCATGAATCCTTAAATGAATGCTTAAATATTTTGATGCATATTTGTAATAAACGATGAAAGTAAGACAAGGTATTAATATTTTGATTTAATTCGAGACACATTAAACAAGCTATTATATAATATTTGGAATTTGCACGAATACCACCATAACAAGTATCTATATAATGTCTACTTGAGCATCATTAATTGGTTTGTACTTAAAAAAACAGAACGACATAATGTATATTTTTTAGGTACTTTCTTGCACGTGCCACACAAGCATACATAACACAAAAAACCTTTAAGTAACAACTATACGAACTGAAGTGGTTAGTATTAAACAAGTCATGTCAAGGCATGAAGAAAACAAGTAGATAAATCTGAATGATTTCAACACATGTCAAGTAATGACATGTAATCTGAATCTGATATTGACATCTGTAATCCATGTAACTGTCAATTAACCGTTACTCCACAACTATTGAGTTCAAGACCATGGTGTCTTGACAAAGTTTGATCGCAATAATGTTTATCTATTGATTGGCGCAATAAAAAAAATTTGCCCATTTAAAATGCATGTAACCGTGAATTGACCGTTGCTCCTGTACCATGAAACCGGTTTGAATGAAAATGTCTAGCGATTGACCTCTTGACCTGAGGAGTCTGTGTGCCAAGTTTGAAGAGAATCGGTTGAAGGATGTCCAAGTTAGAGCGCACACAGACAGACAGACGGATAGACAGACAAACCAACTAAAATTATGACTACGATAAATCGAGATATTTCTATGTATCAAATTACATTACATGTTTATAACTTGACCAATTGTCTGGCTTCAGACGTCATTAAATAATTAATTTTACCTGATAACTTTGTATGTCTAGCGAGCTCGACTTATCGAATTTTAGCATTTTTAAAATAATACACAAAATGTACTGCCAACAACTTGCAATGTTTTTGTTCAGAATTTCTGTGCAGTTTATTTGCTGCGATTTTCTTACAAATCCAGTATCCGGGTTCAGATTAAATTATCCCCAAAAAGTAACCCAAATATTCAGAACAAATTCAGGTCAAGGGAAAGTCGCAGATAAAAGCCATGTCGATATCACTTATTACTTAAAACTATATTCAACATGCCTAGTTCACGTAATAAATTACCAGCATGCGGATCTAATAGATTCCGGTGTAATATCTACTCCAGTTGTTTTATCAAACTATTATGTCATCAAAGTGGGATACAGAATTGACGCCACTCAAAAAACCACCGAATACGAGTTACAAGCAAATATATTTCCGCGCAATGGAAAGTCTATGGGAAATCTTCAAAATATAACGTTTTGTCACAATCTCTTGTTTGAAAATCGCTGTAATGATTTACCATTTTATGATAAAACAAGTACAGCTAAACCTTGGGCATGCGAAGCTCATTTATACTTGCATCCTCCAACATATCAGCAAGATCCAACTTTTTACGAATGGGACCATATTCCAAGAAACACTTTATTTCTGATTGTGCCTGGAAGCTTCAAAAAGTTCATGTTCAGCACGCCCGCAAATCTACCTAATAATATTGATCCAATGTATTATAAAAATCATAAACACTCTTCAGACAATCTACTAGTTACAAGACATCAATTTCATGTTCTTGTAATGGACAGCATTAAAAATACAGATAGCCAGAAAACTGTTATAAGTTGGGCCAATACATTAACAATTCATCGAGATGCGCAGTACAAACTAGACTACGACTACACTATAGTCAATAGGCATTTACTTGTACACGACACGGTTGAAAAATCGCTTTTATCCATTTGTCGAGATTGCACCGATTCAAGTATATATGGTTTCGTAAAGTTGACAATTGAAACTAATTTGATCAATCTTTCAAACGATATTAAAATTCGAAATATTCAAAATGTTGGAAAAAGTTGTTGGCAAATGGGTATCTATCCTGTTTTTACAAATGCACTCAGGACACTATCTAAAGGCGACCCTTCAAGTTATGAATATGTCAGGTTTTTAAATTTATACAATGGCATTGCTGACAACTATGATATTGACAGTTTTCGCTTTGAAGTTGAAATCAGACTACTTACTTCAGCATTTAAAAACTTCTCAGGTCGAATTATCAATCTCATGGAACGAGACTTTGTTTTGGATTCGAATTCTTATATTTATCAACCTTGTAAAGTTAGTAGTTCCAATTTTTATTCAGCCGCTTTCTTAGGCAACACAGGAAAACGGGACCATGCCCATTTCTCCTTTCATCCATCAACTTTAAAATTCGTCAGTTGTGGTAACACATCTTTGACAGGGATTGAGCCTGCTTTTGTTCAAATTGTTTCAATATTTGAGATTCGGTTATGGATTTGTATAGCCCTTTCATTTATCGTTCTGGCACTATTAGTGCATTTTAAACTTTCTTCGCACCAAACTAGACGTCAAAACTCTTCATTACTCAGTCTTTACAAAATATTGGTAGAGCAAGGAGATCCAATAAGGGAGTCATTGTTCATTTACTCGCACTCAACTCGAATAATATTTTCGGTGGCATTGTTTTCTGGATTAGTTTTGAGCTCTTTGTTTAAAAATGAGAATATCACGCAAATCACGTTACCTCGACAACCCAAAGTTATATTCGATACTTTAAATAGTTTGATTGATAACAGGTTCACAATATATACTCGAGCTACAGTGTTTGGCATAAGTGATATTCGCATTTCAACAATGTTTACCATAGCACCCGAACTCCGAAACTTTCTCCGATTGATTGAACCAATTACAAATTACTCAGACCATGATTTCTCAAATATATTCTACAGTGAGGTGTACAGTTATGGTAAGGCAGAAAACTCTTGGCAGAACTGGTTATCTTGGATAGCTCCTGAGAATTATTCAGATAAGGTGATTCGAATTATGAACCATACAAAATTACTACCAAACTGGATGTCCACATTGCTGAACTACAATAGAGTAGAGAACGACCTAATGAAAAGTTGTAACAAAACGGCTATTCTATTACCCGACTTTGCTGCTCATGCGTACTACTACAGTCTAAAGAAAGCGAAGAAAAGCACATTTTTGGGAAATGATCTCAAACTTAAAATGTCTCACGGGATAAAGTTTCTTAGACGTGTAAATCCACAAATTCTTGTGAGAATGCAGGGTTTGTATAGTTCAGGGCTTTGGGATTGGTGGACAAGCATCATGGTTGACTTTATGCCTAGAATTCAGGGCGGATTTTTAAAAGATGGCATTCAACCTGTCAAGGCTTCTGATATGGATGGAAATATTGTTGTTGTTTTTGTAATTTACTGTGCTGGTATTTTAACTGGGATTTTGGTTTGGATATTGGAAGTAAAATTGTTTGTTAAATTATTAAATGGTTTTGTACACTCTGTCAGTGTGTGCTATTATGCAATGTGTACTTGTGGTAGTAGAAGTGCTATATAGAGAAAGTAATGAGTTATTCGAATGATTTTAAACATCATCATGCGTTTCCAGTTTAGAGTCCTGGTCTTACGGTGGCCCAAAATTGAAAGTATCGAACGTGTTCAATGGAGATCAGTGCAGATTATATGCAACAAAAGAATGAAGTTTGGGTCAACCAAAACGAAGAAGCGCTAACACGCTGTGACCTTACTTTGTTGTCTACAAGAAGAGATGAACTGGCGTTTGGGTTTGGCCTATCCATATTTAGATCCCCTATATTTCGCAATTGTTTACTACCTCTAAGCTCTGGAAGTTAAACACAACCTCATCATTCCTGTTAAAACAAGAACTACACGCTACCAAATGAATAAATCTAAATCTAAAAATCTAATTATTTCAATGCCTTTATATATGTTGTGAACAAAAACTGTTATTTCATTGAAATCTTTTAATTATGCAGATTTGTATTTTCTTTTAATTTAATTTTACAATAACCATTTTTACCAGGCCGGTTGTGTCTCCGAACTTTGCTTGCTGCATAATATTTAACCTGTACCAAACTTTTTAACATATTTTCCACGTTTTTACTAGAACTATTGTTGAAGCTTAATATAGTAGTCGATTTCAACAGTGAATCTTTTTTCAAGTTCGGTAAGTTGTGATATGCAGAAGACCATGGTTTACTGTCAACTATAGTTTAATTATAAATGTAATAGACAGATGTGGTTTAGCACACCCATTTAGCTCTTTGACTATAATACATTTGATATGATGGATTTATTAATGGATTCAATAAAAGGAATAGAAATTAAAAATTTGAACTTATTTTGTTATGTTTTTAAATAGGATCGTTACAAAAAAACGTGCCGAATACATTGTAGAGGTGAACTTTCACTAATGTTGAAACCTGTAATTTCATATTTTTAATTACACTACTAATAATTGTACTTTAAACTGCCTTGGTTTAGTGTAGGATCGGGGAAAATGACATGCATTTAAATTCAAGATTGATGAGAATTGGAGATGATGCTAAGTTTAGCAATGTAAAGTTGTGGTTAAAATGAAATGACAATTCCCGCTTCTCAAAGGAAAGTCTACAAAATAAATGCAAGAAATTCTTGACGAGAAAAATAAATGTGTTGCTCTGATGGAGTGAGAATGAGAAGTGCATGAGAAATGTTAAAATGCTGAATGTTATCCCAAATATACTGGATTGATGCAAGGTTGAATGACCTTATTTTACAACTGGCACCAATGGCAAACCTTCAATCATCGAAAATTCGTTTTAAAAATAGATTTCATGTAACTAAAATACAATACATTGTCACTAAGCTGAAGTAAAATGGCTTATGATTAACAAGGTAGGTCGCTCTATCTGTACACCGGAAATTGATTGAAACATACATTTTCTTGTACAGTTTTTAATGCTGAACAAGACAGCAATAATCATTTTCCCGAATGCGCATGTTTGTTGAAGTCGCCATTTACGCTAATGCTTAAGAACGCAAGCTTGAGGCCTTGACCCAGTCACTGTGCTTGACATTTTTAAGCATTAGCGTAAATGGTGACTTCAGCAATCATACGCATTCGAGAAAATGATTTTTGCTATCTTGTTCAGTATTAAAAACTGTGCAAGAAAAGGTATTTTCAACCAATTTCTGGTGTACTGATAAAGCGGTCTAACTTGTAAGGTTACAACATTCATAGAAACTGTCAAATAAATGTATTTGTAAAACAGGCAAGTCATAGCTGGTATACCAAATTTGCACCATTCGTGACAGTCATTCTATATAATACTTAACTCCTAAGTTACAAAGTACAATAATACATTCAATCCAACAAGCATCATTCCCTGTTCTAAATACGAGTAATATTGGAAATGACTGGAAACCAACCAAGTAAAATGACCCGAAATGGAAAAAAAATTGACAAACATTAGGAATTGAACATATAGACGAAATGAAAAAGATGGTAGTAGCAGCAGCAAGCTTGATGAGGCGCATACTAGCAAGAGACAAAGTGGCTATTGCTTACAAGACAACAATATTGGCTTGACAAAACATTAAAGATTATTAAACGAAGTCTACCAGTACCAATGAATTTACGTCTTTAACGAATATTACAATGTATCATTTGACTTTAAGTGAAGTACTGCGTACAAACAACGGCAGCTTTCGTTACGGACCCGTAACTTTTCGCCGATCGTCCCCCCAATACCAATCTCTCCTAAGGAATTGTATCGGGAGGATTCGACTTGGTGTGAAAGTGATTTTGGGGGAATAGGTCACTTAGGGTGGAATTGTTTTAGGGAGATGGGCCGTTACCGATTAAAATAGTATTTCAGGTACTTGATGTACCCAAAAACTTGAAGTCAGCATTTTACTATGGACCTAAACAAAAATCTTTGTTATTTATAAAGATCAGAACTGACAACATGAAGACCGCATGATTCATTATTTTTATTTTTTCACTTAGTAAGCCAAAAGTTATGCTGACCACCGTTGTCTCAAATGATCACAAAAAATATCTCCATAAAGATACATTTTTCACAGACAGCCATTTAAATGAATAAAACACGTATAAATGTACAAACATATGTTTCGATCCAGTTGTGAGCACAGAATCTTCTCTTGGCAGGATCATTTTTTGCAAGGATTTTTCTCAGTGCGTCATTTAATTTAATTATGGTGGCATAACTGTTTGTACACGAGCTGGTATTGATATTACTTTAAAATAAATATCTGCTCGATAGACTTTTCGCTGTGTGTAAGACTAAAAACACGATAGGTTATTAGCCGTTCACATGATTTCCTGTCAGATCATCATAAAAGGTTTCAAAAGAGAAATAAAATAAGTTTTTGTTCGCCCTAATTTATAATTCATTTATGAATTAATTACTTATGTACAAGTTCTCCTGCAGATAATGGACACTAGTGATTAATTGATTAGTGACTGACACTAATTAGTGATTCCTTTTACGTTTTATCATTCCTTGAATACATATAATGTTCTTAATATCAAACAAGAATTATTATTTCCCAATATAATGTATATTATTTATCTCATTTTATTTATTAGCAGATATTCAGCATACAATCAATTTGACATGAGTTTACATAAAATATTATAAGACTAAGCCACTATTGTGATGTTTTACATCAAAGTCATCAAAAACCCCGAGGAAACGGATTCAAATGGCTTAAAACTGTTATGGCATTACAACGAGCTTGGTAGTAGCTTCGCCAAAAATTTGAAATTAGTACACTTTATAATATATAATGGAGTGAGTGTATATATAATATATAATATAAATATAATTAAACCCCTTAAGCCCCTCTCAAGGGAGTAGACTTTTTATGTGTTACCAACGACTATGACTTACCCACATAGAAAACCAGGAATTCATTTTCTGATACGCGTATACTTATGCTTGTGTTTTTGCAAATACAGTTATTTATATCATTCCTATTAATTAACCACAGAATCCCTAGCGCAGCATTTTGCCACTCTAATGTAACAAACCTTCCAAATATTTAGAAAACTGCTAGGCATCCAGACTAATACTTTTGTTTCCAGAATCAACGATAGTAATCCTATTAGAATTCCAACCCCATATATGACAAATACAACAACAATATTTCCATCCATATCTGAAGCCTTCACAGGTTGAATCCCATCTTTCAAAAATCCACCTTGAATTCTAGGCATAAAGTCAACCATTATTTTTGTCCACCAATCCCAAAGACCTGCACTATACAAACCTTCAATTCTTACAAGTATTTGTGGATTAACTCGTCTACCAAATTTAAGCCCTTGAAACCTTGATATTTGTAAGTCGTTCCCTAAAAATGTGCTTTTCTTCTGTTTTTTCAAACGATAGTAGTATGCATGCGCCGCCAGATCTGGCAAGACCAAAGCAGTCTTGCTACAATTTTCCATTAATTTTAGATCAGCCTCATTAAAGTTCATCAAGGCTTGCATCCAGTTGGGTAATAGTTTTGTATGGTTCATCAACCGAATCACTTTATCTGAAAAGTTTTTATCCGCAGGAACTATCCAAGTACCAGGATTGACCCAAGAGTTTTCCGCCTTTCCATAAGTATACAGCTCACTATAAAATAGATTGGAAAAGTCATGATCCGAATGGTTTCCTTTAGGCTCAAGCAATCGAAATATTTGACGTAGCATTGGACTTGCAGCTATTGCTGTTGATATACGTAGATCTACATTGCCCATCAAAGTGCCCCGAGTAAAAATCTTAAAGTTGTTATCTATCAAACTGTCTAATGTGTTGAATAGTACTTTGGGTTGACGAGGTAGTGTTATTTGTGTAATATTTTCGTTTTTGAACAAGGTACTTAGAACACATCCGACAAATATTGCTATCGAAAATGTTATTCGCGTTGCTGGCGAATATAGATAAAGTGATTCCCTAATTGGATCACCCTGTTCTACCAAAATTTTAAAACAGCTGAGCAATGACGAGTTATGAATTCTGGTTTTGAGCGAAGAAAACTTCGAATGAACTAAAATAGCAATAATGGCATACGAACCGGCAATAAACAGCCATAACGTGGGTTCGAATATTGAGACGATTTGAACAAATGCGGGTACAATTCCTGACAACGATGTGTTTCCACAACTTACAAATTTCAATGCGGACAGGTGAAATGTAAAGTGGGCACTATCACGTTTTCCAAAATTTCCTAGATAAAATCCAGAATAGAAATTTGAATTACTAATTTTGCAAGTCTGGTGACGATATACATCTGAGTCGAAGAAATAGTCCCTTTCTAATAAATTAAATATTCGACCTGTGAAGTTTTTGAATGCTGACGTAAGTAAGTTCATTTCAGTTTTAAATCGTGCACTCTCAATATCATACTTATTGACCCTGCTTTTATAGAAATCCAGAAACGAAGTATATTCTAAGCTGAGTGTGTCACTCTTAGAAAGTTTCTGCAAAGCATTTGAATATTCTAAACTCATACCCACTGTCAAGCAATTTTTCCCTACGTTAAAACTATTTCGACTTTTAATAGATTTCAAAAGCTTGCCAAGGTTACTTTGAAGTTTCATTGTAATATAACCAAATATACTGGAGTCGGAACAGTCTTGACAAATCCATAAAAGAGATTTTTCATTATCGACGTTAACTAGAATATGGCTATTAACTCTCGTATAGTTAGAAGTCTCCTTTGTTTTGACCATCTCTATAAATTGTTATTGCATTTGCAAAACCTTTTACCGTATTTTGTTCGTCTCTCTCCAGAACCCTACTCATCACAAGTACATTAAACTGCTGTCTAGTAACTAGCAGCCCATCTGGAGGAAATCTGCAACTTTTGTCGAATATTGGATCAATATTGTCGGGAAATTGAAGTGGAATATCGAATATAAACCTTTTGAAGCTTCCGGGTATAATCAGAAATAGTGTTTTCATAGGAACTTGATCCCATTCGTAATAATTTTGGTCTTCTTTATACGTCGGGGGATACAAGTATACGTGTGCCTCACATACCCAAGGTTTTGAGTGGCTAGTTTTGTCGTAAAATGGCAAATCATTGCATCGGTTTTCGAATAGTAGGTTGGAGCAAAATGTTATATTTTGAACTGCGTTTTTTGTGTTTGTATTGCGTTGAAAAATATTTGCCTGCATCTCGTATTCAATGGTGTGATGAGCTGTTTCCACTTTGTAGCCAAGTTTAATGATGTAATAATTCGAGATTACAATTGGGATGGAAACTGCATTAGAAATTATTAAATCCTTGTTGCGGTAGTTGATAACGTGAACAGGGCATGTCGAATAGAGTTTTCTGTAATAAGTGATATCAACTTGAGCTTGACCAACGGTTTTTAAAGGAGTAAAGTTTAACCTCACCAGTTCTGTAACTCTTTTAGGTTTATTTAGTCTAAATCCTAATAACGAAATTAAAAGAAAATTGGAGTAAAGGATTTGCACAATAAATTTTGCCAACATTATAATTATACTGTGTTTCTGTAAATTACAAGGTAATATTTTAGCTGGAGTGTTTAGATGTGTATGTTTGGTTTTTGTACGGTAATTTCATAAGGATATTTATTTACCTCTATTTTTTCATTAAGTATTTATATATAATGGTTTACTTCCAATTTATAAAAATTTCTAGGATTTTGTTTTTTAAATAATACTAAAGAGCCTTGCTTATGATTCTGACATAATTTTACAGTTCATCAAGGGAACTTGTCCAGTGGCAGGAAAAGCTTTACATTTCCATGTTCTAAGGTATAGCTTTTAGCCTTCAAGCAAACAAGATTCAATTAATTTAATTAGTAGGCTCACGTTGAGTTTTTGCGTAATGGATCTAATGGTATAATCTTATAAGTATATACATATGTGAATACCTTACACTTTAATTTACTAATTGAATATTAATATAACAAATTTTCCCAGGTACTTTACTTTATATTACTTTTGTTTTTCACGTGCTGTGCTGTGTGCAATTGTGTGAGTTATACATTCGTACGACTTTCGTATTCGTTTTACCAACCAGAGAATACTTTATTGTCCAGTTTGACCTTTTCAATACAAGTTAGAAAAAGCGGTGATGAAAGAATTAATTTAGATAATGGCTTACCTATTCCTCAGACTTTACAGCCTGTGTCTTATGGGTATACCAAAGTAAAAATGACAACTCCAAAGTAATCTTAGATTCGATTAGGGCAACAATCTTTGGGTTTTGCCATTTTGTGCTTTTTATTCCATACTTGTTGACATCCTTTAGTTTATACTGTATATACGTAAAGGTTATATGCCATATTCCTTTATCTAATATGCAAAGCAATGCTGCGGGAACTAAAAAGGAAATGATGCTTGAACAACATGTTTTTGATTTTATGGTTTTTATATATTCTGACATGCCTATGCCTTGTACTTGTGCAGTATAGTCCGGTGAAATTATTTTTGAACAGTTCTACACGGTATAATCAATTTATTGTTATTACGTCAAAAAAAAATCGATAGAAAAATCAACATATGTTAAGCATGATTTGTTGCAATACAAATCAAGTTCAATAGTAACCATTTTAAAATCGCAAAGGAATTATGCCTTAAAGATTTGAAATATTTGTCTGCTTGCTTGCGTGACTTCAGCTTTTTTTTAGATATATGTGGCGTATGTTTTTAAAATGGGTAAAAAATACGACAGACAGGTTTTTTAAAATCGAACAAAAATAAAATTTCATTGCAATTAAAGTTGTAAACCATTTCCTTGCCTAATTAATTTAGTTTATAGACAATATCATTTTTAAAAAATTAATTAAATCCGCAATTTAAATCTTTTGACGACAAGTTTATGTATAACTTACAGTATTTAGTTTAAATATTGCTTTAGAATTTATAAATATGCACACAAAATTCATTTTTAAACATTACAAAAACTTCAAATCGTCTCAAAACAAGTCAATAGCATACTGATTATATAAACATATAAATATGCACTGTACAGTATGTGTACAATTTTATCATAATCTTAACCACTAAAATATTTATTACCAATTTACAAACCATCTAACAAACTAATTGTAATCATATTTCGCACCATATCATCAACAAATAGTATACCAAGTTGGGATCTTATCATACCATAAAGTCCCAGTTTACATCCAATCGGCTTACAAGCTCGGATCTTTTTCAGTTCCTCCTTCTTTCTCAAATGTAATCGCCAATAACTTAAAAATCTTTTTGAATTTTCATAAGGAATATTACCTAGGAATGTGAGCAATAGTGCATAAGTAAATCCAAGTATTGTTGTAATTGGCATCATGATATATATTAGTAGGTCAATTTTTCCATACCATCGTATAGTCAAAGAACCAGTGCACGAAACCAAAAGTATCCCAACAAATATTAATACGTTAAAAAACAAACTATACGCTCTGTTGAAAATATGAAAGATTATTGCAGTGCTTTTAAAATGTGCCAAATACTTGCCTATTCTCATATTTGAGCTATTGGTAGCAGGAATAAACATATTTGAAGACCAGTAAATCAAGCTGTCCAAATTCAATATTACGATTAGTATAACGGATAACAGTCTTAATAGATTACATGTTGTGATAAATGTGAAGTATAATGTTTCTGTAATTTTGACAACAAAATTTGAGCCGAATATAATTTGCAGGGGAAAATAGGGCAATAAATATGCAAAAACGGTGGTACACAGTATGGCGAGCATGTGACAGGCTGAAAGTCCGTAAACAAAGAACTCTGAAATAGAATGTTTTGTAAGTATATTTAAACGACAAACTTGAAAAGTGTTTAGTTTTGATACTCGTTGACAGATTAGGCAAAGTTGTTGTAATTGATTTATAATGTAAATTATTTCTTTGCGGTAGTAATACTGCATCTGATAAACAGGAAGGTAGACTATATAAATAAATAAAAGAAAGCCGTATACAACTGCTTGGTCTGTATGGTAAATAGTGAATGTTTTCCAGTTGAAGAATAACCAGCATAAGCGATAGATGACGAAGGGGAAAACTAAACAAAATGTAATAACAGTTGATAGTATTCTTAGTATTTTTGAAATCGGTTTGTAATACGAATGACTTTTAGATGCTAGCTGTTCTTTGGCGAAAAGATGCCATGGTTGAGGGACAAACGTTTGTAGAATGGAATGTGATGTGAATACACCAGATGTGAGAGACATATTTACAGATTGGTTTACAAAAAGGATGTCAGTTGGTTTTCACGTTGGCATCAACGCGACCTAAAATTTTGTATTGGAACTTTGCTAATTTTCTTTTGATATAAATTTGCTTTATAGTTTAAGGTAACTTTGCTCTTCCGCGTATAAGGGAGTACTAAATACGGAACTTAAATTAGAAAAAAAGTAGGAAAAATGTGTGAATTTAAATATTAAAGTGTTTTTTGGTTATTAAATGTTATAACTTGTTTTTAGGTTTAACCAAATCAAACTTTAGCAACGTATCACGTGAACGGTACATTTGCCAAACTTAGAGTTTAAGGTAGTTTCATGTAAAAATATAAAAGTATTTTAATATTTTAGTATTTTTGCTGTTTGATTTAAGTTTGACATCACAAAAAACATGTACATACTTCCATATATCTATTAAAAGCTAATATGTTTCTTAAAATTTCGACCTAAATTTAAATGTTATAGAAAAGAATTTTAAAAGTCTGTCTTAGCTATGTTACCACAAGCTTTTCTAATCTGTTACCATGTTGGGAAAAAAAGGTACATATGGAAAGTACCCGGAAAACGGGAAAACATAAGTTAAAAGGTGGGTTTACAATAGTGTATAATAATAGCCATTTTAAGGACTAAAAATTATTTTTTAAATTGAATATTATCAAAAACTTATGTACGGTGGATGAAAAACCCAAACATTGTAGCTTCCGTATTCAGATGCAACGAAAAATGAACAAAAGATACATAAAGCCCTGCTTAAATATGTGTGCTGAAAGTGCTTTTTTCTGTATGGTTTTATGTAATAAGGTAACACGAAATATATTTTCATGTAGCAAATAATGTGATTTTTGGCGCATGCATCTTTTCAGATGAAACAAAATTTTGCAATTAATATTTGTTAAAACAAGATCCTAGCAAGCAGGTATACTGAGGCAATGTGTTTGGAGAAATTTGCAATTTGCTGGTTTAAACGCTATATAATTTTTGTTAAATACCTCTTAAGTCGGTTCAAGGGAGGTAACGTGCCACAACAAACTTACAAAAAATTTCAACTTATGTTAAAGCGTATTAAATATGGAATAAAGCCTAAATTGTGCTAAAATATGGAATAAAGGAATGGACTAAAGTAGTTGGAGTACTCTTTACTTGAATCTAAAATACATAAAAGTTAACTTTATACTAATACAAAAGTAAAGGTACATATTTGTATTAAATAAACTACAAGACAAGTTGCGCAAGACAACCAAAGACTTATGTATTCTAAAGAAAAGCTTTAAGTTTGGCGACTTACTTTAAAACATACCAACAACTCTTACAAATTCTGCTTGGATATGAACGCAGAGTGAGGAAATGTAGATCATGATCTTCCTTTTTCGGTGATTTGTTGGACTCACCTATGCACGTTCTATTTACGCTTGGGTAGCCTAATAATGTTTAGTGTTGGATTTTGGTAAAGAAAACATGGTTATTATAATTGTATGAAATCAGTGATGTAATCTTTGAAGCATCGGTTTCTATTATAATTGATATATTGAGTATTTTAATTTGGTTTTGTTCAAGCCAGAAAAATATCCTACATTAGGTACAACTGAAAAGTTGTAAATAAGGTTTTAAGCCAGCAAGTAGCCTTCATTTCTTTTTGACTTTGCTTGTATGCACACATATAAATCGATAATTTTAAACACTGCAAAAAGTAAATTTAGACCTAACATAAATATCAACATTATTTAGATTGTATACTTATCAAAACTTAAGTGAAAATCTACAAAGCATCCACTAAATTTATGTTTATTGTATTTTGAATCATATCGTCATAGATTAGTATACCTAGTTGTGCATCGACAAATTCATACGATCCCAATTTATATCCAATTGGCTTACAAGCTCGAATCATTTTCTTTTCCTCTCTTTTTCTCAAATGAAACAGCCAAAATTTTGAAAACCGTTTGGAATTTTTATATGGAATATTAGCCAAGAATTTAAGCAATATCGCATAGGAAAAAACAATTATATTGGTAGCTGGCATTATAAGATATATTAGAGTATCGATATTGCCATACCATCGAATAGTCATTGCCCCCGTGCAAGAACCTATTGGTTATACCAACAAACATTAAAACTAGAATAAATTCTTCATATGCAACATTAGAATTTCTTGAAAGAATCTCTAAGCATCTAAATTGTTTATAATATTTTAAAAACCTTAAATTTAAACTACCAGCAGGAAAAAGCAAACTTATGATATTAAATGTTATCACAAGAGAAGCTCACAATGCATCAATACTTTTACTAATATAGTTAGAGCCAAATGCAAGCTGTAGGGGGCCATACGATATTACAAACCACGAGGCAGTAAAGCAAGGTATGATTAGAATATGACACACAGAAATCACATAAATCATAAAATCGTTGAGCGAATATTTACGAAAAATTGATTTATGAACTACTTCAGAATATTTTGGACACATTAAGCGAAAGGGTCGTAATTGATTTATAATGTAGATTATTTCAGTATCAAAGTTGAACTGCAAATGAAATATTGCAAGATAGATCGAACATAGGCAACACAATATGCCATATACAACTGCTTGGTCGACATGTTGTACTGTATACGATTTCCAGTTGAAAAATAACCAAATAGCTCGACAAATTGAAAAAGGGAAACAGCCACAAAATGTTATTAATCGTGATATGATTCGAAATATTTTGAAACTTGGACTGGTGTACGAACGGTTTGTGGCTCCGAGCTGTTCGTTTGCAAATGAGATGCCAAGGTTGTGGTACCACTTTTTCGAGAACTGAGTGGATTTTGAATACACTCGATGTAAGACTCATGTTTTGGCTTATTTTAAGCTTGAATTTTACTTTTGGACGTTACTAAAATACTGGGGTGAAAGTACTATATTGTGTATTGTAAATGTGTTTTGGAAAGCGGTAAAAAAATTACTAAATATTTTTTAAATATAATTTTCAACTTTTGTTTAAAGTTTGCAGCTCCGGGCAACTAAGTTACAAATTTAGGACAGAATAAAGCGAACTGTGTTTTATAAAAAAAATGCAGGAATCCCTTAAAGCTTGTTTGCATATCTCAACATGAAATACCAAATTGCTTTTGAATATTGTATTTTTACCAAATTGCTCAATACTACCCGCAAAAGTATTAAAGTTGTTTTTAAAATAATTTTTGTTTTCTTATATCAAAGTTTAGTTATTACATTAACATGTTATGTTTTATGTTAGAGTTGATAGATTTTTTCAAGACAAAGGCGCACTCAACGTCCAAAAATAGGTCATCGATAGCCTTAATTGAAAAATTCTATCCGCGCTGTTTTTTTTTCAATCTGGTAAATGTTATGCTTATCCTAAAAAATATATTGGATATTGGACAAAAATACATACCGTATTAGTTTTAACATGACTGTACCTTAATATTTAATAAATCATTTCAACAAATATTTTGAGTACTTAACGAATATTTTTAATCAAGCAAACAAAAACCACAAAACTTGGCTAATACAAAAATAAAGACTTGAGCCTGTAACAAATTGACAAGAAGATTATTCAAGTATATTATTGGGAAATAAATGTACTCGAAGGATCATAGGGTTCGCCCAGAGACCATGCAGATGAAACAAAAAAAACATACAAAGAAAACGATACGTTCTATGCTTAAAATAAACGTGTTATATATATACAATACTCTGGATATATTTGTGCAAATATTTGGTATGACCGAAAATATTATGATTTAAACATTTTTTTTATATTTGAATCACATTGTCAAAAACAAGTATACCAAGTTGAGTTGGTGCCAACCCATATGATCCCATTTAGAATTCGATTGGCCAAACAAAGAAATTTAAACCAAATTTGCTAATTTGCGAAAATATTCAAACTGCTTTGAATGTTTTCTTGGACTACAAATAAATGACTTCTAATTGCACCTTATTAGTCGGGAACACCACCTTCTGTAGATTGTAGAATTGGACGGGTTATACATACGTTTTGTATGCTTAATATATGTATTTATATTATTTATATTAATTGGTAAATGTACCGTTAAAATGTTAATTAAATTAGAAAACACCCAATAAATTAATAGTTATAACATTCTTAACAATTTCGTTACACATAAGTAAACCAAGTTGAGCCTTTACCAGTCCATATGGCCCCAATATTATACCACTTGGCTTACAAGCTCGAATCATTTTCTTTTCTTCATTTTTTCTCAAATGAAATTGCCAAAATGTTAGGAATCGTCTGGAGTTTGTATATGGAATATTAACAAGATGTGTCATGAACATTGAGCCACAAAAGCAAATTACTGTTATTACCGGCATTACAATATATACTAAAATATCGATTTGCCCATACCATCGAATAGACATAGAGCCACTACACGAGGCTATCATTACACAAACAAATATACCAACTGTGAAAAACGGGCTAAAAGTTAAGTTACAAACTCGAAAAACAATATTAATCATTTGAAATCTTTGAAAGAATTTATAAAATCTTAAATTAACACTGTTAGCAGGAAAGAACAAATTTGATGTACACCAAATCAAATTGTCGAGAATCAAAATTGTTGTAAGTACTACAGATAGAAGACTAACACAATTATATGCTCCTATAATTGCCATAGCAAATGCTTCCACTGTTTTTGTATAGTAGTTCGACCCAACAAGAAGTTGTAAAGGGCCATATGGTAAAACGAATGAAACTGGTATGACACAAGGTATTAGTACAACATAACCAATTGCTATTCCGTAAACAAAGAACTCATGAATGGAATGTTTACCAAAAATTCTCTTTACAAATTTTTCGGATTTTTGGGTCATAGAAACTCGTTCCCAAAGCCAGTGAAGCTGATAGATTTGTTTTAAAATGTACAAAATTTCGGCATCAAAGTTGTACTGTAAATGATACATGTTTAGGTAGATTACAAGCAAACACGAAAGAATGCCATATCCAACAGCTTCGTCGACTTGGTGAATTGCGTAAGATTTCCAGTGAAAGAATAACCAGGATAAACGATACATTGCTATTGGTAGAGCGACAAAAACTGTTAAGAATTGTGAGAGTAGTCGAATTCGTTTAAATTTTGGGATGGAATATAAAGGACTTTTGGTCGCTTGCAGATTTGAATGATTAAAGTGCCATGGTTGGGGCACTATGTTTTGTAGAATCGATTGAACAGTGAGCACGCCAGACGTATAAGTCATTTTGGTAGTATTTTGTTTTGAACGCTTTATTTTATGGTTAAACAACTTCAATAGTTTCCAGGGAGTGGTCGCTTTTAACAATTTTTAAAGTGTTTTGTGTAAAAAAAAAATTCTACGTACAGTTACTTATAGCAAAGCAGGATAAATATGGAATAACCCAAAAATCTCAAAAAAGTTGATAGTCGAATATATTTAGAATTGAAGGTATTATTATAAGTCTATTAAATATGTTTTTACAAGGAAGGAATATGACGAATATATATTCGTTTATGCATCCACGTGTTGTGAAATGTTATCTAAAATTGTGGACTTGTAAATGCGACTGCGAAATGTTTAATTCTATGGCTTATATAAAATTAGACTTGGTTATATACTTGAGTTTGTGCAATATTGTCTACCAAACTTATAACATCACATGTAACAAATTCGGTTTTACTGAAAATTCCATGAAAAACAAGTACAAGAATATTTTTTTTTAGCTTCTTAAGTTCAGAGTTGAATGTTTCTTGCAAATGTTAAATTTGATTTTGTATGATGTAAATGTATAAATCAAATTAAAAACCTTAACCATTTTTTTAAACATTTGTCTGCTTGTTTGTCTTCTGTTTCGATACTCTGTGCAACAACCTATATAATAAAAAATCATTAGATTAGTTTAAAATCATTTCCTGATAGAATTACTTTAGGTTAGGAACAACGTTAATATTCTGAAATAAATTCGAATTCAATAAACTAACGATAAGAGTTCTTAAGTGATTTTTTTCATTCTATTGGATATTGAATTGGTCTTAAACCCTACCCTCGTATTAACGTGGTTTGGGTAATATAATATTATAACGTCGAACACGACGCAAAAATGTAAACCAGTAGAGAATTTTAATCGAAACGAAATATTAGCAAGTATCGACTTTATCGTGTTTGCCTGTCCGTCTGTAAACACGAAACCTCAAGAACGCATTGACCGATTTCGTTTAAATTGAGTATGTAGGTCCCTATGGTCAGGTAAAAGTACCCTATTGATTTTCAGTCCTTTAGGTCCAACCATAAGGCCAAAGTTGAAAGTTTTCAACTCGTCAAATAAATCACGAATCGTATGTCGCCGTAGGTAAAGATGGCCTCAGAGGGATGATTGCTACTACAGCGGGTTTATTAAGCATTATTTTGAGCCTATATTAAATGATTTACTAAATGTTTAATGACATATCGACATTTTATATATCTCGCTGTTATGACTGGAAAAAAATCTCGGTAAAACCAAATTAATTTTACTTTTGGACAGAGTGTTTTGAACAATATTAAGCAATAATATTTACTATTTATGTAGTACCAGTGGCGAAACTACGGTAGGCCCGGCCCGGGAAGCCCACTTTTTCAAATTTTATTTTAAAAGTGTACAAATGTGAGTTAATATGATTTTTGATAGCTATTATAAATAGGTAATAACTCGTAAAAGTAAATAATACTTCATCTGTAAAACTTCCGCGACTTAAAGACTTTTTACGTCAAATCTACGTTCCTTAAAAATAAAATACTGCAATTTCCATTTACAATCATTCCTTAGATAACCATTACGAATTCCTGTTATTTGGAATAAATCAATTCTTGGGAATCAAAATAAATAGCTACAAAACCAAACACTGCTTCTTAAGAAGTCAAAGAAACGCCTTTTCGCTAAAATAATTTGGCCATGCTTTAAATTGAAGTTTAACATCACGAAGACTTGCTTGAATTTACAAACTTTTAAAATCCAAAGATTTTATTCAGAAACTTAAAAACAACATTTAGTAATCAAAATAGAATGCTTATAATTTCAATATGTATTGCCTAAAAATCTAATAAACTATCTTTATAAACTGAATTGCAGTTCTACACAAATTGAAAAAATTCTTTGTTAATCAAATAGATGTAATTTACAGATCTCAACAAAATATCCAGAAATCAAATGAAAAAGATATAAGAGATATTGGAAAATCGAATGCAAGATCTAAAATATTTAATAAGGGAACTTGAAAAACGGAATACGAGATCTATCTTGGAAATCGAATAGGAAATGTTAGAAAATCGAGTACGAATTGAAAGAAAATCGAATACGAAATCTAAGAAAACCGAATATTAAATGTTGGAAAATCGAATACGAAATGTTGAAAATCCGAAAACGAAATGTTATAAAATCGAATACAAAATGTGAAAAAATCGAATAAGTGATCTCATATAATCGAATAACATGAGTTACAAAGTAGAATTAATGAGTTAAATTCCATTAAGATGAGTTAAATATAGAATGATATGAGTTGAAATTCCATTAAAATTAGCTTTGAAGTCGAATAAAATATTTTAGAAATTCGAACAAAATGAGTCGATTTAAACTATCACCGAGAAATATGGAAACATCCTTAAATATATAAATAAACCTTTTTTTTGGAAATCGAACAGATTTCCATTCGATATCGAATAGTCGTTTTTTTATTGAACTACAATTTATTCCAAATCGATCCTAAACCATTAGTTAGACGTACAGTATATTAAATTTGCGTTCATCAAAACAAATTTGTGCGCGTTATATTGAATTTACGCTACTAGAAAAAAATGCACGTTTCTAAAAGAATTTGAATGCTGTTATTTAAAAAGTCAGTCAAATAAACAGTTCTAAACATATTTAATACACTTCGGGTAAATTTATTTTTATTGAAGTTGTATGTTTAAATACGAATTTAATATACCATAATAGTTTATCCAATGAATTTCACAGGTATCGTCAAAAATTTAAAGAGCGACGCTTATTCTAAAATCTTATAATTATCAGTTGAAAAACGTCGATCCTTTTACACAATGAAACAAAACTTCAGATTTTCTTTCCTTAATCTAACCATTCGAAAAGGCACAAAGACAATAATGTATATCAAATCTTATGCTGTTTATTGACCTATATTATACATAGCCGAAATATTTAATTTTTGTTGCAACTAACCCCACTTGGGTAATTATATTTGCAGTAAGATTATTTCTAAACGATTGCGAATGTTCTCAAATTTAGTGTAATTTTTGAAATATTTGAGACATTATTTAAACAACCTGCCACATATTAGACATCTGAATAACTTTTATTTAAAACACAACATTTTTTAAAAGGTATTATGATTTTATGGCAAAAGAAGTAGGGTTCAAATCAAAAGTTGAAGTCTAATTTGTAAATTTTTAAATTTGAAAAAACTTTAAAACATAAAACACGACTTGATCAGTATGAAGTTTATTATCAGCCGGTCTGAATATTTTCAGTAATTTCCAGTTGAAGCACGGGCCCGGCCCCTTCGGGGCCCGGCCCGGGAAGCAACTTCCCCCTGCTTCCCTCGTAGTTTCGCCCCTGATAAGTCGTACAGTACGACTTATTTGCCAACTAAATAACACACAACACAGCTTACAATAGATCTAATTCAATCTATCATCGAAATTTTAGAGGAAATTTATATAGTGTGGTGCAGTGTTCTACGATGATTCTGAGGGTATTCGGAATATATTCGGAACTATCAGCTGCAATTGTTTGGAGCGTGCGGGAAATAAATAGCGTTAGTTTTAAACGAGAAACGTATCAAGCATCGACAGGAGAGCTAGTCTCTGGAAGGAAGTTTGCTGCTAATGCAAAATACAGTGGGCTGGCGCGCGCTTTCGGGTAAACAAAGACAGCTGATAACTACAAATGTGCGCATTCGGGAATATGACACATACCCTCAGAATCAGCATAAAAAACTGCACCACATCATATAAATTCCATGCAAAATTTCGACAATAAAATGAATTACTTGCATTGTTAATCAAATCAGTGTTAAGATTAATACGATAATATGATTTGGTCATTTAAATAGGATCAGCTATTAAACTTGATATATTTTCGTGCGGGTGTAATAGGAAAATCATGACTAAAATAGCACAGGTAATTCCTGTGATAGATAACGCACGTAGACAACTATGAAAGCGCCGGCAAATATCGGTTGCTGATCTGGCAAAATTAATAAAAGACACAAATATAAAAAACTAATTATACTACAAAAAATATATACAAAAACACAAAAAAATAAAATACCCATATCTCCAATACTATCGAGTTTTAGACCGTGGTCAATTGACAAAATTTGATCCCAATACTCTGATCTGTCTATTGGTAGAATAAAAAATCCTCATTTACAAAGCATTTTAATGTTAATTGCCGGATGTTTCGTGTTCTAGTTTGCAAAATGTTCCAGGTCAAGCTTTAAAAATGTTATCGCTGATAAAGTTAGACACATTTAAGTGGACAACAGTAAACATTATTATCTTTACCATCTCATTATTTAATTGAAAGACCATCAGTTGTGATAAATGCAGCTTTTTACCATTAAAGCTTACACAACAAAATGAAACGAGGTTATTATTGTGTCAATATGAAGTTTTACGTAAATTCAAAGTAAATCAACTTAATACACAATTTGACAGTTTTACTTTGCATTAAACATTTTACGGTTTCTAAGATAATTCATGTATTTAATATTTTGTTTGCAGGAAATCAGAACGGCCGGTAGGGCCCAAATAGTACTTTTTTATTTTAAAAAACTAACAACTATCGTTTTGTATCATTGTTATTTTCGTCCATCCATCCATTTCCAATCCAGTAGATCTACAAAGCATTCAATAAAATGACTGTAATCGTAGTTCAAGGCAGAAACAACATTTAAGTTTTGGGCCAATCGCCTACATCGACATACATAGCTTCACGTTTCATACATTTATTATGCTATAATCAAATCCGTCATTTAGGACAATTCACACAAAGCAAAATTTATCAATTTTAACATTATATCAAATCATGTAATTCAAAAGCACTACATGAATAAGTGTGTTTGTTTTTTGAATTCCGAGAGTCATACCATTTCCAATCTAGTAAATCTACAAAGCATGCAATAAAATGACTCTGATCATATTTTGAATCATGTCGTCACAAATTAATAAACCAAATTGAGCCCTTATCAATCCATAAGGTCCCAATATAAATCCAATTGGTTTGCAAGCTCGAAGAACTTTCTTATCCTCCCTTTTTCTCAAATGTAACCGCCAAAAACTTAAAAACTTCTTTGAGTTCTTGTGCGGTTTATCAGCAAGAAATGGTAGCAATAATGCTAATAATAAACACAAAATAGTCAACATAGGACTTAAAAGATATATTAAAACATTTACTTTTCCATACCATAGTATTGTCATCGAACTACTACAAGACGCAATCATTATACCAACAAATATTAGAACTATTAGAAACGGACCGAAGGAAAAGTCCACAATTCTTAAAAGTATCTCAATACGTCGAAATTGTCTACAATATTTATTTAGTCTAAGGTGCTGGCCATTTAATGGAATAAACATTTTGGATGTACACAAAATCAACGTATCGAGAATTGTTACTGTTAGAAGCATAACAGATAAAAGACTTAAAATATTGAATGTCATAATAATTGAAAAATAAAACGTCTCAATACTTTTTACAAAATAGTTTAAGCCAAACAAAAGTTGTAGAGGAAAATACGGTAACGTCAGAGGAAAAGGGGTGAAACAAAATAATAAGAGCACCATGCACATTGAAATCGCATAAACACATAATTCATAAACTGAGTGTTTACGTGCAATATTCGGTTTTGATATAATTGGTTTGCAGAGTAAACGAAGCTGATATAATTGGTTCAGAATGTAGATAACTTCTCGTTTGAAGCAGTATTGAAAATGATAAGTAGCTAGATAGACTATGTAAAGTGTGACAAATAATCCATACATCACAGCTTGATCCATGTGCTGAATTGTGTACGATTTCCAGTTGAAAAATAACCAGCACAACCGATTACAAACAAAAGGAAAAAATAAACCAAAGGATGTAAATTGCGAGAATATTCGAAACAATTTGAAATTTCGTTTGGAGTACGAATGACTTGTGGTTGCACGCTGTTGGTCAGGGATAAGGTGCCATGGTTGCGGAACCACCTTTTGTAGAAGGGAATGAGCTGTGAATACTCCAGTTGTTAGAGACATGGTCCTTTTTTGGATTTAAAATTTTGCTAGCGATTTTAATTCAATTTTGTGTAGTTTTATTCAATTTAATTTAACGTTTATGTATTTGCGTTCAAGTTTGCGGCTCTGCGCACGAAGGGCAACTAAATGACGAATTTAGAACAGAAAAAGCATAACGAGTTGAAAAAAATGTGGGATGCCTTTAGTTTAGTTCACATAACTTAACATGAATTTCCAAATTGCTTTTGAATATTGTATTCTGACCCTGACCTAATTGCTCAATACTTATTGTAAATGACATTGAAGTTGTCTTTAAAAAATTATTGCTTAAGTTTTTTTATTATATTTGAGTTTAGTAAAATATATTAAATATATTGCAAATTTGTTCTCGAAGTTTAGGTAAGTTTTCAACAGGCGCTTATATAGCTAAAACTATTTTCAACTTCTACTTTAAATTGCTCAAAAATTAAGAGTAAACTTAGCTTCTTATACATAAATTGAAACAGTTACCTATGGTTTATCTACCTGGAGCTAAAAATTAAAACTTATATCAACAAATTTTTCTCTATAATACGTGATTATACAGAAGGAATAAAGATTTTTGCTAAATGTAGCAATAAAACTTGCGAAATGGGCTCAGCATAAAATTGATAAGAATTTATTAGGCATTTAACCTTGTCCAGAGTTTTCAAATAATTTAATATCAAATAATTTAATATCAAACGAAATTCAATTTTACGTCGCTCTACTCTTTTTAACTATTTCAGGTACTTTGCAGACATTCGTGATAGCACAAAATTTACTCAATCATTTAGGATATATCTTTACTTAAATTTACTTAATTGTATCCCATTTATAATTCCTAAATGAGGAAGTACCATGGAGAAGATGAGGAAAAACAATCAAAAGAGTGAATCATTCCCATTATTTTGTTACCTGCGTTTTAGTGAATCTACTAAGAACCTTGGCTAATGGATGCAGACAATACCGTAAAAAATAGAAAAACATTACAGTAAGAGTATAGCTTGTCTGTATTATGATTCTAACAAGTCATGTCAAGACACGAAGAAAACACGTAGATAAATCTGAATGATGATGATGACAACTGACAACCCATGAC
>JAQFZH010001012.1:0-25050 GCA_034695485.1 Entomobrya nivalis
ATTTGTCAAATAGTGGAAAGTCCGGACGTTTGTACCACTGCCAATCATAATAATTTAAATATTTAATCGAATGGGAACGACCTTTTCAGCATAATTATGCTACTGCATTTGTGCTAATTAGCTCAAATGAAAAAATGTAAAGGTAGTCCTGAATGCATATCATTATAAATGCAAGTCTAAAATTAACTTACTTGTTCAATAGTGGACCCATAATTACAAGGATCCCAGATAAGAAATTTTCGTGTAGCTTCCCACAAGCTATCCAAATTATTGATCACAAGCGGCGTTGGTGCATGAGATGATTTGGTGAGTGTACGAGAATTTGAAAAGTTTGTACTTTGCTTAACGGCTGCATTAGACGAAAAAACAGTGGTCCTCGTCCCATCCATGAAATAGGACGCAGTAGGAAATCCAAATATTGGTTTTGTTGCCACTTGTGAATTAATAATGCGCATAGAAGTTAGTGCTCCAACGTCATCCTCAAAACCTTCCGTTGGTGCATTATTAAAACGGAGAATGAAATCATGAGAATCTGTGGGTATATAAAGAGACGGGTACACATGTACAGTACATGAAACATGACATGACATACATAGCTGTGTGAATTTCTGAGAGAAAATATTATGCTTATTTTTAACAATCGTTTATTTATGCATTTCGTCCTATTTTATTGCAAGAAGCATCCCAACAACTTCTCAAACCCCAACCCAACCAAGCAAACCAACCAAACAAAAAGGAAGCATTGGAATTCAAGTCACAAAAGAAAGCCCGAAATTGGAGTTTATTACACACGTCACATGAATGAAGTATGCATGGCGTAAAATTTTCAAAGATGGATATTGCCTTGAATACATTGTGAAAAGGGTAAAATAATGGGATTACCAATGTCAATTCCATGTTTGGCACCATCTAAAGCTGCTGAATTAGGAATGACAGCACAAGATCGATACAAAGGACTGTTAGTTCTGCTTCTGGAGTCAGATGACGATGGAGCATCCCCGCTATATCCGGACTCATACTTGCTTCTTTCTTCAACTTCTGAGCTAAACAGTGGCTCGGATGGAAAATGCTTTCCCTCAAAAAGTATGCTTGACGTATCATCCAACGTATTTAAATGCAGTCTCTTGAACCGACACAACACCTGTGCTCTATTTACCTTTGCTTTGGACTTGAGTCTTGTGTAATTCACACCATAATGGTTTATGTGACCTGTGGAATGCATAAAAATAATTATACATTTAACTTTTTACTTAAAAAAATAATGTAAATAATTTTTTAAAAATAACTTTTACCTTTCAATTTTGATCCATCGAGTATGTGTCTACGCAATTTGGACACAACTCGCATCTTTAAAATTTCAATTTTCTTTTGAATATCATTTCCAAGAAGGGCTTCTTCATTTACAGTGAGAAGACCAAGACCATCATCGCTTTCCACGTCATCTACTGATTGGCTAGAGCCAAGCTTGCCATCACTTGTAATATAAGTCCTTCTCGGTCCTTTAACAGTAAAAAAAGTTTGATCATCCCGATCCCTCAGAGTGGTCCACGCGAGGTAGGTGAAAATAATTGCGCCAGAGAAGAAGAATAAAATGATGAAGAGTGGGAGAATTCTCATGGTTTTCTCCAACCACATTATTTTACCACGACCACATAATTTCTTGGAGAACTGCTGGAGTATCTCAAGATGGAAAAAGAACCAATTTTCACTCGGCCAACAAATATGAATAATTTGTTACTTTTCTTTGGCACAAACATCATTTTTTTACAGTTCACCACAAAAACACTGGAGTATTTCACAGATTATAACAAATCAATTAAGTTTAGCTATATACTATAATTTTAAAAATACATAACAATTTATTTTTTGCACCATAATGATCAGTTTTGAATACACAATGCAGATATAGAAAAATGGTGCATTGTCTCACACACAATTAGAGTGGGTAGTCTACAAAGCTATTTTTTCTGCTCAAGGCAGAAAAAGAGTGAAAGGAAGACTTGTTAAATCTCATTATGATAGGATATGATGGCGAAGACTTGTATGCATGCATATTATGATAACACACAATTTTATATCTCATCAAAGTTTTTTTTATCTACTGCACTACTACTTGACTGTATATATTAAAAGTGAAAGCAGCAGCTTTCCAAAATAAGAGATGATTTGCGAATGACCCGGGATTTCTTCTTTCTCTCTGCTTTTCTTGTATCTATTCTGATGCTGCTGACCAAGATTCCAATAGACGGGTAAACTAACACATAGACATAACATAACTATAGACATGCTTCTCTCTGCGCATTTCCCCCGCAAAACATTGGAAATGGCATGGAGGTAGAAAGCAAGTGAAAACGCAAAGCTTTCTCCACCTTCTCACTCAATAAAGATTTTTCTCTCGTGATATGATGCAATATCAAACTAGTAATGTAGTTTGTCTTCTCTTCCATCCAGATTTTAACATAGCTACTCGTATCTCGCATCCTCCTCTCTCCTCGTGCACATGCACATTCATATTTTAGAATCGGAAGTGTACGTTTCTTTTACAGCTACTCGTTACTTTGTGGTCTAAAAACAATAATGATGTGCATGCGAGTACTTTGTTGTATGATATTGTACAATAAAAAAACAGAGGAAATGTGAACGAACTCCTTTCCAAAAAGCCTTTCACACCCTACAAAAAAATCTCTTTGATCGAAGGTTCCTAACCAAATGGGAATTTGGTAGACAGCCAAGAGCCAGCCTCCGCTCTGGATATATCTTGTAAAACCTTTCACATGTTTTTCCTTCCATTTCGACGAGGAGAAAATTTGTAGCAATATTTATTGAACAAATTTATCGAGATGGAATCGGATTCTGGCATTGCCAAATAATGCAGGATATTATTATTAGCACTCTCCACAAAATGCTGCTGTAGATTTGTACTTCATCGAGATCATAATTTATGCATGTTGAGCTATATAATCACAACTTCAACAACATGCAACATCCATGTATTATTCATCAATTATTACAAATGAATTCACCTCTGGTCTTAGAACGGTTGGATTTTTTTCTGTACGAAAACTAATACAAAAAGAGTAAAATTATTTATTAATGTTTGCCATTAAATGAGTCTATTTTGGATAGTTAGTTTGTTAGTTTGCGCATGCTTAACACCCTTATTGTACTATTCATATAAAACACCCTTACTAGAGTAGATTAGATTTCATAATTCAAACGTAATGATGGCTAAACTATCGATGACTGCTAAATACAGCATCAACTACCTATATATCGGAGAAAAAATAAAATGCTACATTCCAATAATTTCACTGTGATTTCATTTTGCAATGCTGAATGTATAAAGATCGTGAATGGCGAAGGATTCTCCAAATTGGCCCCGTATGAATTTGAATATGGAAAAGGATGCTATGCAGATGCAGTCTGGTGCGAAATTCGCACTGTACTACGAATTGTTGACCAACGTTCCGTTTTGGTATAGCATCAAACATGAAAGGTTTACGTTACCACGGGTTGACGTTAGCGATTTTCTGATAATCCAAAGATAAAACAAATCTGAAGTTGAGCTTCGAAAACGACTTCTAATACGATGCTATTAAACCTTAAAAGATAGAATTAGGAATGAACAGGCAGAATAGCATGATAGTTGACCTAGATTTTCCCAGTCTAGAGGCATGCTTTAATTAAGGTCAGGCTCCAATGAAAGTAGAAGGTCGAGACAAAAGAGTGTCACTATTTTTCCTTCGAAGATCACGGAAAGAAACACGCCGTTCCTTGAACCATGGTCATTAGATACACATTTAAACTTGCTTTGAGTTTTGCACTTTTTCATTTCGCTATAATTAGCCATTTTCTTCAATAGCATTTTAACTGCAAATTTTGGAAGAAAACCAGCAGCTATGACCAACCCTTCCGGAGAATTTATAAAGGTGATGTTCCTTACTTGAAAGACACTGAGCCTGAGCACATTCCCCACAAACCGAGAGGAAATTTGACTCCCAAAATTACTCGAAAATTCTCTGAAGATGATGACTTTCGTCCCAGACCGGTTCATCGACTTTCAGTTTCAAGGGACGAGATTCCCACTTTAGATAAAGACGATGGAGCAAATATTATCTTACCTGAGAATTACCCGAGTAATTTAATCGTCACTTCGAGGGTACAATAGCTCATGAAACATAATAAAATTATTTATTTTGTTAGCATGTTCACAGTGAAATTCAAGATTGTTGATGATAATTTTTGTTAATTGCTCAGTATACTCTATGGAATTTCATACCGAAAAATTTATTTGAGCAGTTTAGGCGAGTGGTCAACTTTTACTTTCTTGTAGTAGCCTTCATTCAGGTACATCTAAAAATATAGTATACTTTTTGATATGAGCTTGCAGAAGCCGCGTTGATTTAATTAAAAATATGTTTCAGACGATAATAGACAGCCCAGTTCACCCTGTCACTGCCGTTTCTCCTTTAGCCTTCGTCATTTGTGTGACTGCTATTAAGCAGGGGTATGAGGACTGGCTGCGTCATAAAAATGACGACATGGTGAACAATCGACCAGTAAAATTTGTCAGAAACGGAAAAGTTGAAGTATTTAAAAATGAATCAATAAAGTTGAACGTTTAATTTTTAATTCTGGGAAATAAATAAGTTATATTTAAATGGGTTTAAATTTTCAAAGGTAGGTAAAGCAAAAGAGATTTGTGTCGGCGATATAATTAAATTGGAGGCGAATGAGCAAGTGCCTACTGACCTCTTACTGCTTGGTTCCAGTGATGACTTTATGAGATGTCAGCTCAATACCGCCAACTTAGATGGCGAAACAACTTTAAAGGTAGCTCTCGTGATGATAAAAGTGTGCCATATTTAATATAAAAAGTGTACAATACTTCAAACTTTTGATACAGTTAAGATATTGTCCCTCTGGATTGCCATATTTTAACAAATCCGAAGATTTTAATAACCTCCACGTGATTCTCGAATGTGAGCATCCTTGCGAGGATCTATATGAGTTCAGTGGAGCATTGTTAATTCCAACGGAAAAGCTGTCAGATATGCATTGGTCTCCGTTGGAATCCATGGTCAACATAGGCGAACCCTCCTCCAGTGGTAAGGATTATCCCAAACAGGATTACATTGAAAACCTCAAAAGCAATGGTCTCGTAAGACAAGGAATGACTGACTTCATTTCTATTCCCTTATCAATGGAAAATTTGGTGTTACGCGGGACAAGGTTAAAAAATACTGACTTTATTTACGGAATTGTTGTTTACACCGGTCTGGACACTAGATTAGCAAGGAATTCAGAAAAAACACAAGCAAAGTTTTCCACTGTGGAAAGGTACATGAAAAGGCTTTTAAAACACGTAATTTTCAATTCAAACGATAATGGCTACATTAAAATACAGTTACATATGCATTTTGTAGTGCCGTTAATATGTACTTAATATTCTTCATCGGTATGCTTATGATAATGGTGATATTTTGCACGGCTATGCATTACGCTGTCGATTGGTATCCCGGCGTTGAAGGTGAATTTTATGTTTAGCTATTTAGCTAATATTTTCATTAACTTGAAACCAAACTTTTATGCGATTCAAACTAATTTGTTCTTTTAACTTGAGGTGGTCCATGGTACCTTCAAGATCATGATTCTAACGACATAGATACCTTAGGTATACTTCAAACAACGGCAGCTTATGTGATTCTTTTCAACTACATAATTCCAATATCGTTATATGTGACAATCGGTAAGTGAAATCCAGATGAGGTAGTAATGTTTTGTCTAGCAAGTGGTTGGCTAATGGATGATATTTGCACACTTGAATTCTTTTTACATTTTTATAGAACTCCAAAAGTTTCTGGGAAGCAAATTTTTTGTGTGGGACAACGACATGGTAGATGAGGAGGCGAGGGAGCCCCTTTGCAACACTTCAGATCTCAATGAGGAGCTTGGTCAAATTGAATACTTATTTTCAGACAAGACGGGAACTCTCACGCAAAACGTGATGCAGTTTCGTCACTGTTCGGTTAATGCAGTTCGTTTTGAATATAAGTCTGATGATCAGTTATACTTGGTAGCAGAAGGTAGTAAAGAAACTCTAAACCCAAAGCAAGTGAACGTACTCGAAGACAAGGGTGTACTTGATTTTTTTCGAACTCTTGCTTTGTGTCATTCTGTGCAAGTTGTTCCAAAAAGAAAGTTCAGTTTGGATATGAGTCCAAAATCAACATCACTTCCAGAATTAAAAAGCTTGATGAAAGATGCAAAAAAGGGTGCGACGAGTAGCCCAAGACAGGAGTCACCAGAACCAGAGCCTTCAATACGTGAAACGCTTACTAAGCCAGGAATGGCTGAATACCAAGCCTCCAGTCCAGATGAAAAGGCTCTTTTGGAATCATGCGATAAGTATGTCCACGGACAAAATCAGAAAATGTGAAAGCTATTGGTGAAATACAAATTGACTTTTCCATCTTTAATGCAGGTTGGGAGTAGTTTATGTGGGTGAAAAGGAAGATGTAATGACACTTAATATTGCTGGACAAGTAGAAAAGTTCAAAAGGCTGATGCATTTGGAATTTGATGCTGGTAAAATGCTCAATATTCATTAGTTTTGTAAATGTATTTCAACTAAATGATAATTCACTACCTTGAATTCTCCCAACCGCAGATCGAAAGTGCATGAGTGTAATTGTCGAGAGCAAAGGAGAAATGTGGCTGCTGACAAAAGGCGCTGAATCCAGTATTATACCAAAATGTAGTGACGGACCATGTATGGAAACTTTACTGCACGTCATGGACTTTGCATTGGTAAAAAACTTGTTGTTCCATTTTCGAATTCTATTGACTTGAAATCAGGTTTAATTGTTCGGCTACTAAGTGCTAACATAGTATAACAAGATTCGGATTTTATTTTTCAGATGGGCTTGCGAACGCTTGTAGTAGCCAAACGAAAAATAACTCAGAGTCAATATGAACAGTTCATTTCAGAGTTGAGAACTGCTCGTCGTCTCATTAAAGACAGACAGGAGAAAGTACGTTCAGTTTATAGCAGCATTGAATCTCACATGACTTTAATTGGTGCAACAGGAGTTGAGGATCAGCTTCAGGATCATGTTCCCGAAACGCTGCAAGCCTTTGCCACAGCTGGAATCCGAGTGTGGATGCTCACGGGAGATAAACTCGAGACTGGAGTGAACGTTGCTATATCTTGTGGGCTGATAACAGCCTCCACAAAACAATTCATCTTAAACAGAACGACAGACCCAGTACAGATCAAGGAAAAGCTAGAACAGTTCAAGTAAGGTTTTATTACGGAAAGCGAAGCTCAGCTAGGTACTGACTTTATCATGTTTGTCTGTCCGTCTGTAAACACGATAACTCAAAAACGCATTGACCGATTTCGCTTTAAATTGGCGTGGGTCACTATGGTCAAGGGCAAGAACGTTATTGATTTTCAACCCCCAGGGCCAAAACCCCAAGGTCAAAGTCCAAAATTCTTAACTTGATCGTAGTGCACATTTTACAGCGTTTATCATTATCATATGTGTCGCGTCGTTTCAGCTACGTCGTTATGATCGCTGTTACCACTATTAGTATACCTATGTACATACAGTATTGCATAGTATGCATGTCTGATATTTTGATTCATGAACTAATGATGTGGATTATTTACATGAATTTAGGCGAGATATTGATCCTTCCGCTAATACATGTTTGGTAATTGACGGAGATAGTCTTGGGATTGCTTTTAAAGAATGTCCGGATATTTTGCGAGATGTTTCAATGGCTGCACTTCGAGTAGTTTGTTGCAGAATGGCACCACTGCAGAAAGCACAGGTGGTCCAAATGGTAAAATACTCGCCAAATAAGCCAACGACATGTGCTGTTGGGGATGGCGCAAATGATTGTGCAATGATACAAGCAGCTCATGTTGGAATAGGTAACTGTGTGAATGACTAACCTAAAACAGTGACATGGAGGTATTCCAGTTTCTAACTAATGTTTTAAATATTTGCCCCATTAGGAATCCTGGGAAAAGAAGGACGACAAGCCGCGAGATGCGCAGATTTTGCACTTGCCAAGTTTGGATTCATGCGCAAAGCGATTTTGGTTCATGGACATTGGTATTACGTCAGATTAGCTAATCTTGCAAACTATTTCTTCTACAAAAACATTGTCTTTGTCTTCCCTCAGTTCCTTTTCTGCTTTCAATCTAATTTCTCCACGCAGGTATGCCTGAAACCATTTATTATTGAGATCATAACCTAACCTATTCATTCCAAATTAAAGAAATTTAAAGAAAACCAAATGTATATGTATTGTTTGCACAGGCAATATTCAACGGATTGTTTTTAATGTTCTTCAACATTTGTTTCGCCTCGTGTCCAATTTTTTACTATGGACTTACTGAGCAGCCTTACTCAAAAGAGGAACTCTTGAGATACCCTCAATTGTACACGAAAAATAGAAAAAATGCCTTAATGTCAATGAAGAATTTTCTTCCCTGGCTTTTATCGGGTATTTGGCATGCCATGGTTTGCTACTACATGACATTTTTTGGCTGGAATAACTTTGATGCTTCGAATGATCTAGCATGTTTTGGCACTGTTATCTGCATTGGTGTAATAGTAACAGTAAATATCAAGGTAAAACTACTCTTCAGTAACAATTTGGGAATATGGAATATCCATTTATAAATTGTACCAATATTTAATTGTAGACATTTGTGTCGTTTATAGATATTCCTAGAAACAAAACTCATAAGCTTGTGGTACATAGCATCACATCTGTATTCATATGGGACCTTGTTAATCATAACATATGTGTACTCAGAAATGGAACTGTAAGGAATTGGAGTATCATTTTACTTTTCTAAGTGACATTAGATTTCATTTAGTTGTATTTGTTTTTAAGGGAAAGATTATGGTACGGACTTTCGGCTACTGACTTTCATAACGTCTTCTACATGCTCTCAACTTCAGTTAACTTTTGGTTGCTGATGCCGTTGATCATAATGGCAGCAATATTGCCAGACATGACTTTAGTTGCTATACGTGTGATCAAAAAAGAGAAACTTAAAGTTCCAAGAATTTCCAAAACGGCTGAAAAAGTAGGGAGTTGAAATTTCTGACATATTATGCGCAAGCTTTAATTTGACACGTGTGTACATATTGAAAATTTAATTTTAACGTTTACTCAATGTATTAACAGATTCACTTTGACATTGATGTATTACATTCCTACGAGTCACTGGAAAAGCACGATTAATGAACTCACCCCAAATATATATTTTAATTACGAATATAATGTAATCAAGTAACACACCAATGAAATAAATCACGACTTAAACATTTTCTAGGCTTTTAATAAAAGAATTAATTCATAAAACCTTCTAAAGTATATTTTGTATGGAGTAAGTATGCCTGCATTGCTGGCCAAGAAATATTACGTGAAAGTGTATTTGTCAAGCTGGCAATTTTTTTAAAAATCAAAGTTTGTATCTTGTTCATTTTTCCAGGGATAGACGAGCATGGGTCTGGTTTGTGTAAATAAAAGACACTGACTGCTGTAATTACTCATTTCTTTCATAACCAAGTATTCAAAGTAAATATTGATAATGGAAAACTCTTGATTGTGTTTGATTAAAAATTACATCCTTTTGTCGGAAACATATGTAGTTATACATGTACACATATATACATACTTAATACAAAGAAACGCTATCATATAAATAAGATGAAAGGAAACGGTGTTGTAAAAGATAAAGAATCGTTCATCTTTTATCCAGGTACTTGCATTTAATATTTAAGAAATAAAAATGTTTTCCTTTCCTACACGTAAGTAAATAAAATGCACGTTCATCTCTCAAATACAAAAGCCCATTAAGTATAATTACTACCCCTCAGCTTAGCTTTTTTCTATTCATGGAAGAATCGTGAATCGTTTTAAAAACATCATAGCCTGGAGCTTAACATAAGAACTGAAGAATATAGTGATATGATGTTATAAAGGAATTGTATCGCTGACTCTAGCTTTTGAGAAGATGGTTATGTCACCTTAACCCATTGTTATCCTTTATAGACTTTTGTTTGCGTGGGTAACGCTCCGTGGTTTTATCTCTGCTTTGTTGAAGTAAGTTCAATACTTGCATATGACATCACATGATTATTAGACCGACCAACAATGCCAAGTTCGTTATATGATGATATGATTAATGTGTTCAAAATATGTATTCATATTGAAAGCTGAAAGCAATGTGCATTTTGCAGCACTTCTTTTAAGTTGTAATTATACATAAAAATATATAAAAACTCCTGGTGAAAAGAGAATCGTTTTTAAATGGAATTGGATTGGATTGATATACATATACGTACAAAATATACAGTGCAACACCTGAAAGAATTAAATTACCTGTGCATTATCTTCAATTATAAATTACTCAGATAGATTATTCATATCATCTTATTGAATAAACTTTTTATATCACCTTCATTTCGATGCAGTCCAGCCCAGCCCACGTTACATTCGTTCCAGCGGCACCGACACAAATTAAAAAGTTTATGTGCGCGTACGCAACTTGTGCTTTTATTGCAACGCCAATCGTGAAGTGACAAGGCAGAATCTCAAGACACCCCAACAAGAATCTGAAATTTCCAACTAGTCATGCGTCTCGCAGATAAAATCTCTAAATTCGCAAACTTCACAATTTATAATCCTTTAATTTATACTTTTGATGTTTGAAAAGGATTTGCAAGATTTCTGTTGCTAGATTTTTAATAAAATATGTACGGGAGCAATAAACTCATTATCAATTTTTAGACACCGTAAAAATAATTTATCATGCACAGAGTAGACCTCTTCACTGTAGGTGTTCAGAATATCCACAAGGTGTAATTTGGAAATGAATTGGTTGCCAACTTCTCCATGCGATTGCCAAGCATATAGATGAGCTGTTGGACATGCATGATATGATACAAAAATAAAAAATAAAAATCTCGAAGTTTATCAGAAATGATCGGCATCTAACATCTAATTATCATCCGCCCCCCACATGTCCAGTTATTGTTAGCGAGTTACACTTAACATTTTGTATATATTTATAGAGTTTTAATTTAAACAAAATCAGCAAAGTTACATCGGTATTTGCATAAAAGTACAGTCTCAATTGCAACGCAAACATACGAACCACTTCACTATTCCAGCCATTAAGACGAGAGAGAAATGATGAGAATTTATTTAAAGAACAATAATTTTCATCAGCAGGCTAATATTATCAGATCATTTTCAGATAAAAGCACTTCCCTGAAATGAGATAAGGTGCGATGTGGGCTTACATAATATCGTTCATATAAATATCTATTCAGGAATTTAAAAATGTTGAAATACCATAATTTTTGTAGTACATCATATAAGCGAAAAATTCCGATCTTCCAGTAGTAGGTTAATCAGTGAGTAAGCATATACGCTTTAGTTTATAAATAAAACAAGATTCCCATAAAACCTGAATTCGCATATCATGGAAAAATTGTTACCGTTGTTGTTTGAAATTATGATAAAATACGCATTATTACATTGTTTACCAGATAAAAACATCTCGTACTTTAGCAAATGTATGCACAATTTTTTGTATGGAAATATGTAATGAATGTGCTATTATGCACGTATTATGATGCCTCTAATGTCAAACCAAGTTTTTTTTTGCAAAAATTATGGATTCTATAATTCCAACGGGATGAGAGAGTATTGAGAGAGAGATGAATGAGGACAATATTAAAATAACCTGGTGGTGTTCCATGACTGTTTCATATCCTTAAGAATAGCGTGCAAAAATGCGTTCTTCATCTCATTAACAGTCTGTCTCACGCCTCGGGTACAACTACACAATACATACATAAAACATTTTATTCTCTGGGGCTTGTTTTTGTGTCGTCTACCGTCTTTGTTTTTTGCGTGATTAAAGAGTGTGTGGAGTGTGGTAATTGAGTTGAGATTCAAAAGCTGCAACTTAGCAAATCCAGGTTAATTTTCTTGTAAGTCTCAACTCAAAATGTGAAATATATGTATAATTTTTTGGAGGATCTTGATTATTTAAAATGTGACAATTGAAAACAACGAAGCTTTATCTTTCGTCTGTTTGGGTTCATAGATGTTTTACGAAGTGATTCAGTTAGTGTTCATATAATGTAGTTGACATAATTATTGGACGATAAAATCAAAATGTGTCGCGTACATCGTGTTTGTAATCGTGATGATGTCTTAGTAAAAAAATATGACTGAAGTTTCGGTCAAAATTAAAGTTTTACAGTAAGTTCAGTGAACAAATAGTGAAACAAAAAGAAGGATACCGCTAGTGATTTTTTATAGAATGAAGTGTTTTACAGGTAATTGTCTTTCATTCAAAATCATAATTATCTTATAAATTGATTAGTTTTTGTTTAAACCCTTGGTATTTTCATGTGTGTTTTGCTACTAATGTGTCATTTTTGTGTTGAAGGAAATATAGGTTCCTTCCGAATATAATAAATTAATATCCCATTTTTTACATGCACCCTTGAATATAAATTTTTATGAGATGCTCATATATTTATGAATACTTTTCATTTCCAAGTATTGGTATACAAAGTTTCACAAACGAACACAACATTTATTGGATATTTCGAAAAAATCTGTACTTTGTTAAATGAAATCATTACTGATTACCGGATGTGTTGTAATGTTTTATTGAAACAATATGAGTTATGAATGTTTATGATGTTTAATGCACACTGAGTTTGGCACACGCCCTTTGCAACAAAATATTATACCACAAGCGAGCAAGACTACAATGTCAAATGGATAGTTAATGAAACTAATAAGGTACGAACAAGGAATTAATTAGTCGCTACATTTTGATTGTCTTCTAACCTTGTCCCAAAATTGTATCGTTTCTGCTGAAATTACCTTTATAATATTCCACCACATCGACGAGACTTGTGCTATGAACAACGATATTTCCATAAACCATGAATAAAGTTGAGGGAGATGAGAAAATTTGCAGAAACTAAGCACTCAAATTCTGATGATGGCAAAACCAAAGTCCATGAAAAAATATTTACGAGGAATAGATAGAAGGATGGCATAAAACATTCATAAAGTTTCTCGTTTTAGGACATCTGCACTAAAAATATTATGTGACGAAACATAACAATGGAGAACATTAGCCGTCCAAAACGATCTGTGAATTATGGTATGCTGGAAAAAAATTAATCCTCAAGAGTTTTTTTTGGAGACCTGATTTTTTATAAGATGCCCACCATGTCTACTTCTTTTTTATATTAATGTTCAATGCATTCATAAATAAAATTTGGACATTAGCAGACATTTCGCCATCCAACCCAACCCTCTACTTTGTTGTGACAATATTTGTTCAAAGAGGCTTGTGAAAACGTTATGGGGTATGATGAGTTGATAGATTCTAACTCTTAAAAAAGTGCTGAATAATTAAGCAAACACTCTTCTTGAGCTACAGTGTGCCATACAACAAAACTCACTTCCCTGAGATAATGTTCAAACAGATTTAAAATAGTGAACGAGACCACCCCAATAATAATTTCTAAATGGAGTCCTGAAAATATATAAAGAACGTAATAAATGGTATTAAGCAATTGATTGACCAAGTGTTTGTTTTAAAAATTAAATGCGATTTTTATCCGAATCATGAAAAAGTACAAGATGAATTGTTCGATTTCAAATTTAATTTAAGACCTTTAATTTTTGAATTTCATCATTAAAATGCAAGGGTGCATTTGTCAAAGAATCATACAGACTATATTTTTACAAAGGCCTTCCATGTATTGATTTTTTTTAAAAAATGATTTGTAAAACTTTCATTTAGCGCAAAGTCGGTCATCGTAAGCATATAAACAGGGAAAATATGTTTGTTTTGTTTCATCCATCTCAAAATGTGATTGATTTCAAACCACTAATGACCAGTGACTAATAAAAATCTACGATGACTTTTGTCGCAAAGAGTTTATACTATAGAACCACAATACTATCAATTTATTGGAGAGTAACCGCAAATTGTGTGATTTCATATCATCACGTTTACAAGTTTGCTTGGTAGCTCATTTACTCTCAGTTTCATATTTGCTGAAATTTACGTAATAGAATGTTTTGCAGAAACATTGTTGCAGGTGCAGGCGATTAACATGGGGTAGGCTTCCGGTACTCATGTACTGTGTTATGCCTTCATCTGGATAATCAGTGTGATGAGTCAATTTTTCCTTTAATTTTGACGTTACCCATTTAGTTGTACTTTTGTTTGCATTATAAAAATGTTATATGAACATTGTTCAGAGATTCTGAATGACTGATTAGATAAGCACTTGTAGTAAAACGTGTTCTATCTCAGTTTAGTAATGGTAAAAACAGGAAAAGGTTTGTAAGTAGTCAAACATTTTTTCCTGAAAACTTGGACTGCAGTTTCAGTTACTGACTACTTGTTCAAGTAGCGGGTTTTAATTATAAAATGTTATCAGTTCCGTTATCTTTTGATAAATAACATGTAGTAAATGTGGACACTAGCAAAATACGTCATTACTTCACATCATCATTATCATTTCTGTCACCACGACGTACCAAATCAGATATATTTCATTGAAGACAGATATAACTTTTGTGCTGTTTGGTTATATAATATTTTATAGCATGTGCAACAAGGAATCTCGTTCGCATGATTTCTTTGGCTGTTTATGCTGGAACGACTCACACAACATTCACTTCAAGGATTTTGTTGCGTACAATCTGATGACGAAGGAACAAATCAATGCAATTGATCATTAAATAATGGTTAGACAAACTAATTTTATTTTTAATTGTAATGTATAATATATATTTTTAATCATCTCAACATTTTTTTACTCCATACTATCTGCAGCCTATAAATTTTAAATTTTGGAAGAAAAACTGCAGCTATGACCAACCCTTTCGGAGAATATACAAGGGTGACGTTCCCTACTTAAAAGACACAGAAGACGCTTCTCGCAAGTCGCGTAAAGAAAGTAGAAAATCGAATGTATCACACAGATCTCAAAAATACACTGACGATGGAGAAGTGGATCCACGTCCCAAATCGGTTAGGCGACAATCGATTTCACGGGATGCTCCAAACTTAAAGCAGGAAGGTGCAGCAAGCAGCAAACCAGAAAAATTTCCGAATAATTTAATTATAACTTCCAGGGTATGTAATATAACCACTCTTGTGCATAAGTAATCGTCGATCTTGTGTTAACGGTTTTTTGTAATTCAATATTTAGTATACTGTTTGGAATTTCATACCAAAAAATCTTTTTGAGCAATTCCGCCGAGTGGTCAACTTTTACTTTCTTGTGGTGGCCGTCGTTCAGGTATATTACATGTTTATGTTTTTACTTCTGTTCTGAGTATGACTTTTTTTCAATACGTCTTACATGTTGGCAAATATATATTTTAGACAATCATCGACAGTCCAGTTCATCCAGTCACTGCAGTTTCTCCTTTAACTTTTGTCATTTGTGTGACCGCTATCAAACAAAGTTACGAAGACTGGTTGCGCCATAAAAATGACGACACAGTGAACAACCGACCTGTAAAAATCGTCAGGAATGGAAAAATCGAAGTAAGTCAAACTTCTGATTTTTTCCTCATGAGTGATAACTGATTTGGCAAGATTACTTATTGGTTTGAATTAATAGGAGGCGAAAGCGAAAGACATTCATGTTGGCGATATAATTAAATTGGAGTCAAATGACCAGGTGCCCACAGACGTCTTGCTACTTGGTTCCAGTGATGACTTTTTAAGATGTCAAATTAATACTGCTAATTTAGATGGTGAAACCAATTTAAAGGTGAGAAATCAAATTAGGATTATAAGCGTATTACTAAATTAGCGAACATTCAAAACAAACTTGATATTCTGCCTTGCAGCTCAGGTATTGTCCTTCAGGTTTGCCATATTACAAAAAGCCAGAGGATTTCAATAATCTACATGCCATAGTTGAATGTGAGCATCCTTGTGAGGATCTATATGAGTTCAGTGGAGCACTGCTAATTCCAACTGAAAAGTTGTCAGATATGCATTGGTCATCGGTAGAGCCAACGACTAACGTCGAAGAAAATGGAACAAGAAAATCAGAACCAAACCAAGATCATATTGATAGCTTGAAAAGCAATGGTGTCGTTAGACAAGGGATGACTGACTTTATCTCAATTCCCTTGTCAATGGAAAATTTAGTCCTGAGGGGTACAAGACTGAAAAATACTGACTTCATTTATGGAATCGTCGTGTACACTGGGCTGGACACCAGATTGGCTAAAAATTCAGAGAAAACTCAAGCAAAGTTCTCCACTGTGGAAAGGTATGTAGATTTACACAATCACTTTTCAGTTCTCATTTCGAAATACCCAGTTCGTTTTTATGTAGCTAATTATATATTTTATATTCTTACAGTGCTGTAAATATTTATTTAGCATTCTTCATCGTATTACTCGTGCTAATGGTGATCTTTTGTACGGTTATGCATTATGTTGTAGACTGGTTTCCCGGTGTTGATGGTGAATTTTAATTGAATTTTTACTCTGCATAATAATATGTAATGTACATATAGTTGTGTGTATATAAGACAAGCAGAAAAATAATTCGTACTTCTATCTTATCTGAAGGTGATCCATGGTACGCCCAGGATGATAACGAAAACGAGAACAAAGTAGCTGGAATTTTTCAGACGTTAGCATCATTTCTGGTTCTGTTTAATTATATTATTCCAATATCGTTATATGTGACAATTGGTAAGTGAACCTCATACTTCTGTTATATAAATTGTAAAAATCATATTATACATGTATATGAACATTAAATTTATGGACAACATAATATGTATGCATTTTATTTTTTTTAACTGTGTCTAGAACTCCAAAAGTTTATGGGAAGCAAATTTTTTGTATGGGACAAAGATATGATTGATGAGGAAGGGAGAGAACCGCTTTGCAACACTTCAGATCTCAACGAGGAGCTTGGTCAAATCGAGTACTTGTTTTCCGACAAAACGGGAACCCTTACTCAAAACTTGATGCAGTTTCGCCATTGTTCGGTTGATGCAGTACGTTTTGAATATAACTCTGATGACCAGTTGTACTTGGTGGCTTCAGCAAGCAGTAGAGAAAATTTAGACACAGGGCCAGTAAACGTTTTTGGGGACAAGACCGTCCTCGATTTTTTCAAAACTTTGGCATTGTGTCATTCTGTGCAAGTTGTTCCGAAAAGAAAGCTCAGTTTCGATGTAACTCCGAAATCAACGTTTCCAGAATTGAAAATCTTGAAAAGGGATGCAAAAAATGGTGTGACGAGTAACCCACGACAGAGTTTGAGTACACCAGAGCCTTCAGCTTATGATCTATTTACTAAGCCAGGAACGGCTGAATATCAAGCCTCTAGTCCAGATGAGAAGGCTCTTTTGGAATCATGTGAAAAGTATGTTTCTGAATAAAATCAGAAAATGTAAAAGCTTTTGTATATTGATCAAATGAATTTACCTTTCCATATCATGAATTTCAAAGGTTGGGAATAGTTTATGTTGGCGAAAAGGAGGATGTAATGACGCTTAATATTGCTGGGCAAGTGGAAAAATTCAAAAGATTGATGCAATTGGAATTTGATGCTGGTAATACAAAATATACAATTATCATACAATTAATCTAAAACTGTTCCAGTGCCAATATACCAAACTGCATATTTATCCACCTCAGATCGGAAGTGCATGAGTGTGATTGTTGAAAATAGCAAGGGAGAGATGTGGCTGCTCACGAAAGGGGCTGAATCCAGTATCATACCAAAATGTGATAATGGACCGTGTGTGGAAACTTTAAAGCACGTCATGGACTTTGCATTGGTAATGAATAATGAACAAAACGACTTCGTCTATTTTATATTTTAAAACCAACAAGTATGCAATAAGGTTTAACGCAGGTTTTAGTTTCACTTTAACAGAATGCTTTTTTAAATTCTTTTCAGATGGGCTTGCGAACTCTTGTGGTTGCCAAAAGAAAGTTAACGCAAAGTGAATACGAAGAGTTCAATGCAGAGTTGAGAGCTGCTCGTCGTCTCATTAAAAACAGACAGGAGAAAGTACGTGAAGTTTATAGCAGCATTGAGGATCACATGACATTAATTGGTGCAACAGGAGTTGAGGATCAGCTTCAGGATCATGTTCCCGAAACATTACAAGCTTTTGCCGCAGCCGGAATTCGAGTGTGGATGCTCACGGGAGATAAACTCGAGACTGGAGTGAACGTTGCTGTTTCTTGTGGACTGATAACAGCCTCCACAAAGCAATTCATTTTAAATAGAACGACGGATCCAGTGCAGATCAAAGAAAAGCTAGAGCAGTTCAAGTAAGTATACAAAATCTGAACATAGTTTAATATGGTATGGTTATTGATTCATTCGTGAACTGATAATATGGGGTCTATAAATATATATATATAATATATGTTTTAGGCGAGACATTGATCCTTCCGATAATACTTGTTTGGTGATTGACGGAGATAGTCTTGGCATTGCTTTCAAAGAATGTCCAGATATTTTGCGAGACGTTTCAATGGCTGCACTTCGAGTAGTTTGTTGCAGAATGGCACCTTTGCAGAAAGCGCAAGTAGTCCAAATGGTAAAGAACTCTGCAAATAAGCCAACGACATGTGCTGTTGGTGATGGTGCAAATGACTGTGCAATGATACAGGCAGCTCACGTTGGAATAGGTAAAACAAATAGTGATACTGACTTATTCGAAACAAGTAAATGCGTGGTGTTAACAAACAAACCTTTTTAACATTCGCCCCTCCAGGAATCCTGGGAAAAGAAGGTAGACAAGCCGCGAGATGTGCAGATTTTGCACTTGCCAAATTCGGTTTCATACGTAAAGCGATTCTGGTTCATGGACATTGTTATTACGTTCGATTAGCCAATCTTGCAAATTATTTCTTCTACAAAAACATCGTCTTCGTCTTTCCTCAGTTTTTCTTTTCATTTCATTCAAATTTTTCTACCCAGGTAAATATTAAATCCTAATAATTGTGAATGATCATTTATGTTACTGAGGTTTTGCCATTTTATTGCAAAAAAATTATGTTACTTGTGCAGCCGATTTTCAGTGGACTCTTTTTGATGTTCTTCAACATTTGTTTTGCCTCCGTTCCAATATTATTCTACGGACTTCTTGAACAACCATTCTCAATGAACACCCTTATGAGAAATCCTCATTTATACGTAAAGAATAAGAAAAATTCTTTAATGACAGTGAGGAAATTTATCCCCTGGCTTCTTTCTGGATTTTGGCATGCCGTTGTTGTTTACTACATGACATACTTCACTTGGCAGAATTTTGATCGAATGAATGACATTTCGACTTTTGGAACTACTGTGTTCAGTGGAGTAGTCATCACGTCGAATTTTAAAGTAAATTACTTATATTTTCTGACTGTGAACACCAAAGTATTAAAATGTTAACTTAATCTTTATTGTAATTTTTAATTTTATAGATGGCCGTTGAAACAAAGTACATAACTTGGTTGTATGTAGGGTCCCAGCTATTCTCTTACTTATCCTATTTCATCATTACAGCTTTCTATTCAGAGATAAATGTGTATGTCTTTCTTACTTTTTCACTCATGGGAATTGAAATTTTTACAGAAATGTTTTAAATAGTTATAATATCATGTCTTCTCATTTTTTAGAGAGCCTATCCTAACTCCACGCGACTTCCGCCATGTGTTCTTCACCATGTTTAGCTCTCCTAACTTTTGGTTATTAATGTTACTAGTCGCAGTTGTCGGTGTTTTACCAGATGTAACCTTTTCGGTTATCAGGCACTCTTGGAAACATGTCATGAGACATTTCAAAACGTTCGGTAAGGGTCGCCGCTTTCTAAAGATGAGAAGGAAAAGTGTTCCATTTCCAACTTTGGTTTTCACCAAACGCTCTGGATCACTGGCAATTTCATCGTCAACTCTAAGTTCATACATTCCTCCTAAAACAAATGCTTAAAACCATTTCCAAATATTTATACGCTCTCTAATTTCATTGTATTTCCTTTAATTAGAAATATGAAATATTTTAGCAACTTATGATTGTGATTTATGATTTTCGTACCTGAAACTGACGCATGATTCAAATAAATATGTATGCGTGAAAATGTATGAACGATAGTTATCATATATGTGGACCTTAAATCACACGTTCTTTCGTTGTATCTGTGATATTTGTGATAAATAAAGTGTAAATAATGTTATAAATATGTTTATTTAATGAGTTGAATTTTTATGTGAAATTACTTTGAAATCTGTTTAATAACGATGCATTGTAAGGGTGAAACATGTCTACATTCCAGAAAATTTTAATTGTTCATATCAAAACATAACGCATTTTGCAAAAGTATTTCTCTGAATTTTTTCCTGGAAATATTAACGATAATTTAAAAAAATAGTATATGAATTCAAGGAACTCGCTTTTGTTGACTGGAACATTATGGAGCGATTTGATATTCATTTCATCAAAAAATCATTCTTACTCTCATTTCAATTCAGTGGGCTTTGATTGAAATAAGTGTTTGTTTTTTAAAAGAAAAATAAAACATTCGAGATGGAACATAGCTGCATTATCCCACTTGCCATATTTTGCCTTAGTGCGTTAGTTAATGGTGGGGTTGAAGAAGGCCGAGAATACGTTCCATTTATAGAAAATGAGATAGAGCTTATTCATGAACGACACATGTACACTGATTTTCGTTACATAACAGCTAGTACAGCAGTTCCAACGGATTATACTGAAATTCCTGAAGATAAAAAAGCAACCCTTCGAGAGGCACATGGAATTAAAGAATGTGCGACTCAATTTAAAATTAGGTTCCCATTTTATAAAAACAGTAAACGCCCCGTGTGTTTGTTCAAGGACACTACGTGGGTTGTTCCAAAGGTAAGGTAGCGTTGACGTACGTATAAATCAAAGCTTTTTCAAAAAGAATCAAATTGTCATTCTTTTGAATTTTCAGAATAGTACCATTGAGATAAGTGGAGAGGCATATTCGAAGAAAGATTTCATTGATGAAGTTCATCCTGTTAGAGGATTTGTCGTGAACGAAATGAATTCGTTAGTAAGGGGCTACATAATTGAGGGGTACAAATATTATTACATAATTATACATTTTAAAATCACGTCTGACAATCGGGAAAATTATAGTTATTCACTAATGTATCTGATTATTTTATACTGCAGGAGTTTTTATGGAATTATTAGAATCTTCGATGAATTTTACGCGTACCATTTACATTTCTATATTGAGCCGATTGATAATTTGGATATCTACACTGACATGTATGTTTTTTTAAACTTGGTAGTAATTGATTTGCATAAAAAATTAAATAATAATTAAAGGATTTACTCACTACGATGCTTAAAATAGCCCAATAGATGAAAAGAAGAAAAATGAAGAGCACAATGCAATAATTTTCGAATATGGGGCGAATGGAGAACATGAACAGGAACGACCCCCAGAGGATGTCGCCAAACAATTATACGGTAAATATTAATTTTTATTACTTGTTAATATAGATGCAGTTGTTTTTCTTTTGTTTTAAATTAAATTTATCCTGAAATACGCAGAAAAAATCCGAAATGCAACTGGTGGTCCAGTACTCACCGAAGTTGGAAGGTTGGCCTCCCTAAATGACACTTTTAGTGACCCGCATAAAAATAACACCCATTTAATTCATACACACAACACAACAGGGGGAGGTTGTAAATACTTTTATTATTGGAGAAACAATTTTTTAACATAATATGATACTAATGGTATGCATACATGAAATTTTCTGAACAATTTTCAGAGCATGAGACTGTGTCGCAACAGCGGAAAGAAGCTACAGCTAATGAGATGGAAGATACTCCAGAACAAATCGCACTTCGATTTCATGATGATGTGGCAGGAGCTGTACATCTGCAAGGTGGCGTCTCCAGTTCTGACATACTTGACACAGCCACGTAAATTTTTTAGCATGTAATTTTATTTAAATTTACTGTTATTATGAAAGATCTCGTATTATTTTATTCTTTTGTTGCAGTACGTCATCGTACTTATGTACCTTGTGTGTATGGGTTCAACCACTGTTTGCCAAAAAGTTTGGTTTCAAAAGGGGACAAATTTTTGGTGCCAGTGAAATTATATCAATGTTAAAGAGAATGGACTGGCTTTTCAGAGCAATGGACTTTAATGTTGACAGTGTGGCTGAAAACTTTGGATTCAGAATCAAATCGATTTACGTGTCGGATAAAATACACGTTGGAAAGAAAAAGGTCACTACAAGTGCACCTGAAAACGAAAACAATCAAACGAGAAAAAGGAGAAGCGTGAAAGAGGAGGACACTCCAAAACGAGTAGTTCGAGAGGCAGAAGAAGAAGCCAAACCTCGTAGTAAGAAAAAATTACCGAAGGGGAAAAGAACATATAACGAAATACTTCGTCAAATCAAGGGTCTCCATGAATTTTCCGAGTGCTGTGCGACGATTGCTTTCGTATATCTTGACATGACGCCAGTGCTCTCTGTGTCGACGCTGAGTAAGATTTTTTTTTAAAGAAGTAATTATTTATTATTTCCGGAGAAAATATTAGCGTTAATTTACTAACTAGCTATTATTGAGATTAGGGGGACTATGTAGCAAGGAAAATTTGGTTCTGGTGAGTGGAATGTTTTTCGGGCACAAAGTCGGAATATATGACATACAGAGAGCTCTATTCCACGCCTTTGGGCATATGCTTGGAGCGACACATGACAAATCATTGCGAGCCAGATGCCAAGACAGAAAACCAGCAAAATTTTATAACCCTTTTTTGATGCATCCTGTTCAACAAGCTAATGTTGGACTACGCCCGAACTCATACAAGCTATCATTTTGTTCTAAACTTGAAGTGACTGGATTTTTGAATTCCAATAATCTTCAAAAATGTTTGGTCACTGGTGAAAATGACAGATTTTGTGGAAATGGTATGTGAAGTTTTCTTTATTCGTGAAATGCTATTTTTGCACGTAACCTATTAATAATTATGATGTGAATGTTCTTTCATTACAGGGATGTTAGATCCAGGGGAAGAATGCGACTGCGGTAGTGCTTGGCAATGTCATCTGCAAGAATGCTGTGGGGAAAGCGACACTATATTTAATTGCAAACCGGTCAAGTTGGGAAGACAAGTGATTTGCGAAAGACCTATGCAATGGTAGAGCAGATTGGTACGATAAGTAAAGCTACATACACAGAGGTTCGAAATAGATAAAATACTGTGAGATAATGTAGATATTGTAAATGAATGACTTTTTATGATATGAATGAATGATTTCGTAAAAAATAAAAATATTCCATCTATTTACTCAAAGCCATAAGCTGATAATATACTCTTCCAATCTCCAGTTCCTTAAACTGAGTTTTACGATATCAACTGGGTTTTGGTATCCAGTCCAGTCTTTTCTACCCGGCTTTATGTTTTCATTACTTTTAGTAGTATGTAAATATATACATAATGTGACTGATCGTGAGATATTTTCCTAATTTTAAAACATGATATACTTTTTCAAATGCACGGTTGAATCAAAGCTTCTCTTCTATGCAACATTCACGCTTTAGACTTTAGACAGTCAATTGTTTAAACATATCATATTTGGAAATGATGAAATTTATAAAATAAAACGAAACAAGAAACAGCACACATAATTCAAGAGCATATTTTATTTATTGTACAAGACCGGATTAGTATCTTCTAAAAGTATTAGCCTTACGAAGAGGTTAACTACCTATCAGCTTCGTCTTGACTTGAGAGAAAAACTTCAATGTGACTCTCATACTTTGTATGGCATTGTTGTTTGGAATTCCTTTGGCTGTGATACAATATGATCTACAACACAACTTCTCAGGAACTTTTATAGGTATGTGGTATTGAGAATCTTGTTATTTTCAACTAGCTAGCCTATGTGCATACATATTTCAAAATGCGTAAAGGACTGGACTAATAATTTGAATGATGCAATATCGTTAAACCATGTCTACTTGTTGGTACCTAACCTAGCCAGTACCTATCGTTTTTTTGCTTAGTTTTGGCATGTTGATTAAACTAAACGTCTACAGCCGATACAATTTCAGGGTACTATAAAATTTAGAGGACTTAAACGTTTCATAATTACTGTTTTAAGGGCATGGCAAGAATGAACAAAAGTTATCCTTGATATGAAGTTCATTATTAGTTTGATAGCAAATTCCCTTTCATTCAGTACTTTTACGTTGCGCTTGGGTTCATGTGTACTAACAAATATTATATCCTTTTATGAATTTCAGAGGTCGAGGTATGCGTGTTTCATTTATCAAGCCTGAATTTTCATTAATACTTTTAATGATGATAAGATGACAGAAAGGCGGGTTTCAATTAGTCATTTGATATTTCCGTTGTTCATTGAAGAAGAAACGGATGTATGATTCTGTGGGAGGAAATGCATTAATTATTATAAGCTATAAGTAACTCAATTATGAACGATTTATGCACGACTATTAATCTGTCCAGCCGTTAGTTAACTAGACATAAATTACTCTTGACTGGGAAGGTAGGAAGATGTACTGATTATAAAAATTATAATAAGTCCAAATAACTAAACTAAATGATATAATGCAGAAGGAAATACTTACGTTCATAAATAGTACGTTATATATATAATATTTACGCATGAGATTCAAAAAAATATTGAGGAACTTCATTACAGCATTTACAAACCCTCTTCTGCCATTATTTTTATACTCCCACATAAAGCTGATTAAAAGAAAGATGATGCGAAGACATGTCTTCATTTTTATTTTTATTCATAAGCTAATTCAGACCTGATATTCTCACACAAGCTCAGCTTAAAGGATTTTTTTGTATTAATAGCAGTGGCGTAAAAATAAGCGGTGCTGGCGGTGCGGCGCACCCGGGCCCAGGGCCTCCGAGGGGCCCGAAGGGCCCC
>JAQFZH010001013.1:0-25042 GCA_034695485.1 Entomobrya nivalis
GAGTCAATAATGTGAAATATTGGCTTTTTTATGAGAAGGGAAGTGAAATAGAGAAAAATTCGGCTCGAACAATTGACGGTTACACATTTTGTAAAAGACGAATGGTTGTAAATATAATAATTGTTGGTCAGGATTTAATAATATAATTCAATTATAAAGAAAATGCGAATTCGGGACTAAATGCAAATCCGACACAGGATATTTTTTTTGACAAATTGCTTTTGGTTTTCTTGTCCATACAAAGTGTATAAAGAAAAAAGATTGCGCAGCAAGAAGGGCGTAGACTGTATGGTAGACTTAATCATTGCGTCAAGCCATTTCAAAAGAAATATTCGATGCAGAAAAGGAAAACCGCTTTTGGCTCTCTCTGAATGGTAGCTTTCATTCAACCCAAAGACGAAGAGATGGTAAATGACAATAAAACGAGATGGTATTCTGTTTTTTTGCTATTCCCAAATACACCAAGAGAGCCGGTTAGTTGGCCGGTATATGGTGGCGGCGGTGGTGGATGGAGTGGAGTCGTGGAGTGTGTCTTGACGTAGTCTAAAGCACTTACATTGTTAATGTTATTTCGACAAGTCAACTCGTGCAAAATGCATATTCATCTTTGTGCAGTTTGCATTCGCAATAATTTAATTAAGCCGTATCACTACTTTTCTGGCTAAAATACACACATACAAACGTTATCTTGACTTGTCTTCTCCTCCACTCTGTCTTTTTCTGCATAAAATGAAATGGACTTTTCTTTCGATTTCTTGTCCATACCAAAACGATGAGTGTGTCGTGTGTGCGTTTACTCATACTGTTTGCTCTGCTCTTTATAATCCTCTATGCCTACTTATTCCGTCTGTCCTCCTCCCAAAATAGTTTTTTTTAAACTAGCATCATAGTCAATGCAAAGCTAAAGTAAACTGCTATGTATACTTTAAATTTGTTCATGTACTCAATATTCCTTTCCTTCTTCCCTTTTTCTATTCCCCAAAATCAAGCTGTGATTTTTATGCAAAATAAAATACATTCATACACATGCTTACATACAATGTAGAGTGTGACGAAGTGGAGTACAATGCCATTGCCATTCTCCGGCTTTTACGATTATCTCATGCGATTCTCAGACAATTACTATTATATGTACACCTTATTTATAGACAGCCAAAAAAAAGTAGCTAGCCGTGTTTTTCTAACTGCGTAAATGAGCTTTACATGCTAAAACATTTTTTTTCTTTACTGTGAAGAATTGGATAAGGGGAAAATATAATAGTTATGCTCATACTGACTTCTCCTATAGCTTTTAGCAGCATGGTTTTATTAGAGTTTAATGCAGATAATGTATACCACAATTAAAGCTACATTACTACCACATTGTCTTACATTGTTAGTCCTACATACGGACAAACGTACATTGTCAAAGGAGGAATCAAGCCGGACAATAGCAGACTTAAAGGTTATTTTTCCTCATTCCGGCGGCCTGCCTGCTTGCTTTTTTAAAAACATGTATGTAATATATTTCATATTATTACTTTTCTGTCTGCCTGCACTCTGCACTGGTATCACAACTTCACAACAAGCTCTCTCTCTCTCTCACTCAAACAATCTTGTAATCCAGTGCAGTGCAAAAGTCAGCCACAACACAAAAAAAGTAGCAGGCCAAGTACAAAAAGTACATGAGCACATTATCCAACTCCAACATCTCTAGCTCTCTTTTATTCTGCTTACATCACATCATCACACAGTCTACCCGTTCTTTTTCGTTCCGTTCATCGCACTTTTCCTGAGTATGTGTAATGTGTATGATTAGAATAACATACAGAAGATGCACTGCCGATGTTGATCCAGAGATATAAGGGTCGAATATATATTACGTTACGTACGTGGAAAAAACATGTATGTATCTACATTTTATATACACATTTAGAAAACCACAAAAAAAAGCATACTACTGGCTTGCTTGACTATATACCTAAATATTATTTCTATTTCTCCTTCTCCTTTGCATTCATTCTCTTCTCTGCTGCTGGCTATTATGGCTACAAACAATACTTTTAGCTTGTTCGAGAGAACACTAATATTATAACGAGAGAAGGATCAAGAAAAGGAAAAAAGGAAGTTGTAGCAGTGCAGTGTTGAGTGTGTATCGAAAATATATATGGAAAAATGTACTTAATCATCCGATCCATGTATGCTCTCTCTTTTTAGCTGCCTCTTCTTCTTCTCTTACTGCCATGCCACTGCACTCACTCTCTCTCTCACTGTTGTTGTGTGCCCCTTGTGCCGTCGTCGTAGTCGTCGTGCCGTAGTATAAACTACTTTAGTTACTACCCGACACGTATAGGTAACTTTTTGGGTACACGAGTTTAGTCGGCGGTGCGGTGCGATGATAAAGGTACATTACATGATATGATGGCTAGTTTATATGTAGAATATCTCTTGGCTTTCGCTAAAATTTCATATTCCAAAAAAATCCGTAGTGCATATCCCCGTTTTGTTGCTGTCCCGTTCCTCTCTCTCACAACATCTCTCTGCCTTTGCCCTGCCTGCCTGCCTTCCTTGCCTGGTAGCACCAAAGAGTAGTCAAGTCACCACCAAAACTACAATTCATTCCTACAAAAATTTTGTCCGTAGTCCGTACCCTGTACATAATACGCTTCTCTCTCTCTCTCTCTTTCAACCTCTCCAACAATTCGTATGTATTTCTCTCCCTTCCTCCTCCGTCCGACCGAGGAGTCTCTCTGGTGAGAAGTGAGAATAAAAGTAAATCTGAGGCTACCCGTACACTACTTCCATACAATTCTCCTCTTTTTTTACAACTTTTTCTTCAGTTTATGCTTCATGATATGTATATTTTTGATGTTGTACTTATCATATACACACTCACATCCACAAGAAGTAGAAAAGAGAGAGAGAACATAACACCACACAAGTGCAATGCTCTATAATGCTCTGCTTCTACTTACGTTACGTACGTAGATTGCGCTGTAGCCCGATTGATCGTTTCTGCTATGTATTAAATTAGAACTTTTTTTTGCTAAAAAAGAGAGCCTCTCTCTCTCTCTATTCACTATTCTCCTATCTGTCTCTCCCTTTTCTATCATCACACATATACTACTACTTTGCTACTTTTACTAAGAATAGTAATATTATATACATATGAAACATTTTTTAATTGTTGTAAAGTTGTAATAATAATATTATAACGTAAGACCTATCATTGTTGTAGTACTTTTTCTACTTGCTACTTATATACTCTCGACGATTTTACTACTGTTTTTCCCTGTTTGTATTTTCTAGATTTTGTAGTGAAGGTTAATTTTTTACTAAAAAAAATAGTACATACATATAAAAAAATCTAGTGTAGTAATGATAATAACTTAACTTTACACACATACCAACACTCGTCGTATCTTATACAACTTTGAACAAGAAAAAAACGCATAAAAATACACACCTAAAAAAATTTCAACGATTAATAAAAATAAAAACAAAAAATAAAGTGCTATTATTATGTAGAGAGAAGGAGACAAGAAAAAAGATAGGAAGAGAGAGAGAGAGAAGAAAAAACAATTAAAAACATTTTATCCATCAACTCTTTTGTGGTTGTATCCGGAAATCGGAACAACTGCAGAAAGTTTAGCGCAAAGGAAAGAGAGTCATCGTAAAAAGTAAAAGCTGGAAAAAGGATATTGACCTGATTGAAAAGTTTAACTTGACTTTTGTTTTATTTGGTATTATATATCTGAAAAAAGCGTGTTTGATTTAAGTTTGTTGGAGAAAGTTTTGTTCTGTTCCAGAAAAATTAAAAAAAAAATTGGTGAAGCCATAAATATATACCAAAGGTGCAGTAAAATACTTACACTTTCGTTCCTTAACCAAATCAAAGATTGTTCAATTTTTTGCAAAAGTGCATTTTACTTCAATATTTATCCGGTTGCTGAATATAAAGCGTGTGGTTGCGACTACATTTATTATTTAATAACCTTTAGTCAATCAAACGAACTTGAGTACTTGAGCCTTTCAATTATTGACAATTTATAAGAATACCTTTTGGAAAGTTCAAAAAAGAAAAAAAAAGAAAACTTTTTTAGTAAAATACGTAATCTCAGTCATTATACGTCAGTGGTGTAGACGGGCTTTTTGGTGAAGGAAAAAGAAACGCGAGTTTTAACAAAGTTGGATCTCATATACTCATCTGTAATTTGTACGCTAAATATTTTCCTGTGAGGAAGCTGTGCTTGAACGACTAGCAGGTAAGCGAAAAGCTAAAAGAATTGCAATATATGCAAATTACATTTATGTAGTTATGTGCAATGCAGTTATGATGGATGTAGCAAAGAAAAAGCAACATTTATGATTGAAGATATTTTTCTCTTCAGGACGGAGACGCTAACAAACGGAGCCCTTCAATTGGGCACAACCACTACAGCCACGATATCAAACGGCAACAAAATGAGTTTCGACGGGGAGGGAGTGACAAGCGCTGCTCAGGAGGATGATGAAATTAATTCGGTACTTTGGGTTGGGAATCTTGACAGCAAAGTCACGGAGGCAATGCTTTACGAGCTCTTCCTGCAGGCATGTGTTACATTTTTAAACTGATTTTTGATTGGGCTGTGCGCGTCAAATTGAAGAAAATTAAAAATAACGTGTTATACTGTTCATTCAATAGGCTGGACCAATAAAAAGCATAAAAATTCCGAAAGGTGTAGATGGGGCTGGACACAAGGGATACTGCTTCATTCAGTTTGTTCATGACGCATCTGTGCCCTACACCATTAATGTGATGGATGGGACGACGCTTTTTGGAAAGAAATTGAAGTTACAGCCTCGGCCTAATTCCATTCATAGAAAAGTAAGTGAAAGGAAAATCGGTGTAGTTAAAAAAGGGGAAATCCCTTTTATGCACAAAAAGTCATGTTTGCAATTTTGTACACTTGACAGTTAATGGATCAGAAGAAGGCAGAACGTCAGGAAATCATTCAGCAGCAGCAACAGCAGCAGTGGTTTGCTGCGGCTGCTCCTTCGCAATTAGCTCAAGTCCCCCCTAACACAATGTTTGTTTATCAAAATCAAGTGTATCAACCATACACTCAACCCAATCTGAATCTGAACATGCAAGCTATTCCTTTTCAAACCCAAGTGGGTCCTCCTCTCATGCAAATCCAGATACCACAACAGACGACTGCTGTTCAGGCAGGTCCACCTGCTCCGTCACAGCAGCAGACGATGGTGAGAGGAAGCTATCAAGGAGGCGCTAGGACACCTGTCTCTGTGGTCCAGCAAGCACCTCCCCCACAGCTGAACGGTTATGTCCAGTTCATGCAACCTGTTCCGGGAACAGGAGGCACGCCAACACAGCAGCAGCGCAGTGCTGCCGCTGCAACTCCTCAAAATGCTAGTGGTATACCTAGTCAGTTTACCCAGGCCACAAGCGGGCCTCCACTTTTTCAGCAACGTCATTCACAGCCCAGAGGTCCGAGACCCCCAAGGCATGGTCATCACAATGGTCACATTTCTAATGGCAATCGTCTGCCCTACAACAACCATCATCAGCAACGATTCCCTCCTCCTCAGCAGCAGCAACAACAGCAGCAGATCCAGCACCCCCCTCCCCAACCCCTTTACTTTAACCCAATGTTTCAAGGGCAGTCGGTACATGTAGTCCCTGCGGGCTCTCCTGTTGACCATCAACAGAACCATGTAGAGCCTCAAGCATACTTTAGGCGACATCCTCATCAACAGGCAACCGCCATGCAACAGCCACCTCTACCACACGGGGTTGTTCATGCTACGGCTAATCCAGTAACAAATGGATTCCAAAATGTCCTCTATCATTATTAACATTTAATTATTCATTTTTAGATTTTTATAGCATATATAATTTTAATTTATGTTACTTTAAAAACGATTGATTATATATGTTTTTTGTTAAATGTTAATCCTATTTCTCCACAGCAGAATCGCGTAGTCTGGAAGCAGAAGAAACGTAATAAGCGTAGTCGAATTAAGAAATAAAAAACACGAAAAACTCTGAAAATTTGTAAAAGACGAAAATGTGTAGGAAAGAGAGAGAGAGAAAGGTATGCACACACTTAACATCAGGGAAAGAAATTGGGATTGAGGGATGAGCTAACGAGAGGAGAGATGAAAGAGAACAAACTTTACTCGTTCTTACAATGAATGATCTTTAACATTAACGTATTCCTTTTATTAACATTTCATTTCGTACAAAAATGAACTTTCTCCAGAAATCTCAAAAGCTACTTAAGCAATCGTGTGAACTTGCTTCAATGCTAAACATGGTTATTAGTATTAATAACTTTTGACACTAATGATCATGTGTCATCATAGAAGCAATTCATAAGATTGGCTAAATGGCAGTACTGAAGAAAGCTACATTATTGTCTTGAAATGCAAACATTCTGCAGAAACTTCAGCCAGTTTAAATATCGGATCTCAATTTTCTGAACTTGAAATATTGCAGACGTACACTTATTGTGATTACTATACTATTTACGGGGAAAATGAACAAAAAAAATCAAAATGATAAAAATGAATTATTAGCAATGACAGAAAAGGATCTTTTTATTTCTGTTTTCTGGGTTTTCAAAAAAAAAGCTTGTGAAAATTAGCATTCACCTTTCCTATTATGTTTCCTACCATTTTTTTAAAGAAAAAAATCTGAGATATAAGCAGAGATGTGTTGTGCGTGTAGTTAGTAGAAATGGTGAAAGTGCTAACCAAAAAGTCAAGGGAAAAAATGTGTCAACATTTTTTTTAGGAAAGAAAAAAGTAATGTCATTATACGTAAAAATAACTTTTTTGAAGGAGGGCATTTTTCCTACACTACACACGACACATTCTGGACTTTAATGCAATCTTTTTTGTTTTGGAGTAATAATAATTGAAACAATTTGATGATTGACTAATTATTATTGAATTACGTTCCTTCAGTAAATCTTTCTTTTTTTGACAAATACATATTTTAATACTTACGCATTTTGTTTTGTTGATTTATTTACTTTATTTGCATTTATTTTATGACATCCTTTTTATGCGCGAGGCAGGGCATAGAAAAAAATAACGATTTATTGCAAATTAAGCTGACTGTTTTGTCTCGCGAGCATTATTTTTGATTTGGCAACATCAATACATTTTCGTTTATTTTTACAACTTTTACAAGTCATCTTATAATAAAAAACGGTTCCACTTAAAGACATGACTGACAGGACAACATTAAAAGAGTGAAATTATTGAATTTTGAAACATTTTCGTCATCTAATCTATATTGATATATCTACAAAGGTGTCTGAGAAAGACTAAAACTCATCTAGTCTAATTTGAAACAGATCTCGTTTGAATGTAAAATGTATAAAAAAAACTTATGCGTGTGTGATCCTTTTGAAAAGAGATCATTCCCTTGCACTACTTTTTATAAAAAAAAATATTGTTTTCATGTGCATTTTTATAACATTTTATGATTACTATACATTCCTTTTCATAATTGATTTATAATGTGTAAATTTTCATCCAGTTTTACTCATCTTAAAATTTAAATGAAAAAGGGGTTTAAAGTTCGTTTTGCGGGAGAGGAGATAACAACGCGTTTACTTACATTTATCTTGTAAGTATATTAAAATTAATTATGCAGTTTATAGTTCAATAAGTTTAGAAACGAGTTTAGCTTCTAGAGATACAATGCAAAAAAAAAACAAGTAAAATTGTTGTTACAAAAAAATGATTGTTGTAAAATGTAAAATGATTAAAACAGTACAGTACATTTTATGCGTTAAAAATCCAACATCCAAAGAAAAAGCGCAATAATAACTATTTATACTTTTAATATAGATATTAAAAAAATGTATTTGATACTAAAAAAACTGCTATCTGTTACCAATACCAAAGATGAATATATAACGAGTATACGTTGCTTTTATGTAGTCCGCCATATATTTTTTCCTTATTTTTATTTTTCAAAATATTTATACTATATAGTTTTCCAGCAAGAGTACTTTGAGTATTTTAAAAACATATAATTATCCTCTTGGGATACCGATACCACACACAACGGTTTTGATTCTCTTGCGTATATAAATGGTGGCCATTCATGGCCTATTTCTTTTTATATCAAATCCAATGTGCCATTACCATCAACATTATACCAGAAGAACTATACAAACAAGCGGAGAAAGTGAGCTCATTAAAAAAATCATCACACAAACTTATAAATTTAGAGCATCGTGAAATTTTATAAAAAAAGACATTCCTTGATAAAAAAATATACTGGAATAACATATTCAAAAACTGGAAACTAGCACTTCCAACAATTGAAAGACATACTTTTAAACAAAAGAAAAAGTCCTTTTTGTGTAAAAAAAACTCATCCTTTTGTTTTCTTACAACTTTTTAATACAGAAAAAAGAAAAAAAAACCAAAGAAAATATTTATGAGAAAGCATAATAGTTGTATTTTTCTTCTGCCACGAAACAAAACAAAAAAACACGATGATCATCTCATTTTGATGTACGTACATTTGATATAAAAAACGTCTACTACGAAGCAGTAAACTGAATTTTTACTGAAAAAAAGCACTCACACTTTTTACTAATCAATTTTTAATTATTCAATGTTGTTTGTACTACTCATGTGTGTAATGTCATGTCGTACTATTTTATATGGTACGATTGTTTTTTAATAATTTCCAACAACAAGCAACAAAAAAAGAATATACTTTTTATTATATTTCATATAACTATTTATATGCAGGATCTATAAAAAAATGTAGCTGTAGGGTTGGTTATATTATTACGTATAAAAAAATATCAAATCAAAAGGATTTGCGAATTGATTGAATTGATTTGTATGCTGACATATAGTACCTTTGAATGGGGCAGGGCAGTAAGAAGAGGCAGGCAGATTCACAACAAGTGAAAATGGTTAAACGATTTTTTCAAACCGCTGACATTGTTTATAGAAAAAAAATTATATCGCATAATGGGACCGTTTTGATGATTCAAGAGAGATAAAAAAAGAGATGTGTTTGGTAAACCTTGCAAAAAAAATTTAATGCAATAATCCTTTTTATTGTGCTACGCAAGACGCAGTAGGAAAAAAAATACATAACAAATTATAAAAAAAAATGAACTGGTGATTTTTACATGAAAAATATGCATTTATACATTTTTGTATACTGCAAAAAAGAAACGAAGACATTTTATACTCTGCTTTTACTTTTTTGAGATATGTGTACAATATTTGGGTAAAAAAACGATGAAATATACGTATATTCTCAGACTACAACTTTTTTTAAAGCTATAAAAAAATCAAATCATCCAAGTCTTTACTAAAAAAAACGTGCGAAAAAAGATCGATGTATATTGTGTAAAAAAACACACACATCAGAGATTCTGATCTGATGATGAGTGTTTTTTGTAAAAAATTGTATTTAAGTCTGTCTGTCTGTGTGTTACAGAAAAAAAAACTCAAAAGAAAACAATAACCACCTCGTTCATTGTCTTCATCAACAAGTCAGTTATTATGTGTAATAATAATTACTATTTTAAAGAGAAAAAAAAATATGAATGTCAAGTCTAAAAGATGTGTGCTAGTCCGGCCACACATCACATCGTCATCTAATCATCATCTTCACATCAGTCATCATCTCTTGTGTGAAAATTAAAACACACTATCACAAGAAGACGCTTATATTTCTTGGTGTCTCATGAAAAAAATGCATTCTTTGTATTTAAAAAAAATATCTTGTCCTTTTTATAAAGATTATACTACTGAAAATTGTTGTATAATTTAAGAGAAACAAAAAAAGGAAACTAACTGCTCAGTTTATAAAAAAGAAAATTCTGATACAAAAGAACAATATATTGTTTTACCTCTACAAAAAAAAGTGCGTTGAGAAAAAAAAATATGAAAAGAAACCAAAACGAAAGAAATCTCTCCAATTTATATACATACTTCGTATAAAAATTTTAAACTTTACATTTTTACTATTTAAAAAAAAGTCCAGAACAAAAAAAATATACATGCCAGTTTTATATTTAAAAAAACAGACTAAGAAGAAGACGAAGAATGATGTCGATGTGTAAACCGCCGGCTTTTTTTCCACTCTCTATAATATGCTATTATAGAGAACAAGAAGTCGCATTAAATTACATATTTTAAAAATATTACTGTGTATGTTTATTTCTACAAAAAAAAACTCTTAAAAAAAGTATAAAAGAACACGGAAATTTATAAGAGTCTGATCATGATTATAAACTCGTAAGACTCAGTGCTATTAACTTAACTGTGAATCTTTATGCATTACATGAAGAGAGATAAAAAGATACATAATGCTGTTGTATTGGATATAAAAACAAAAAGGTAATAATGTGTTTCACATATTTACAGAAAACAAAAACTGAGAAAAAAAAGTTTGATGAAAAAAAAATGTTTACACGTACACTCTACACATTTAAAAAAAATATCTTGAAAGATGTAAAAAAACTACCTATAATCATATATAAAAATGTACTTTGCATTTGCATTGACAGTTGTAAAACTACATGGTGTTAATAATTAAACTTACTAAAATGTAATTTTAAAAATTAGTTGGTTAACATGTTCTCTAAAAAGTGATTAAGTAAAAAAAAAGAATAATTTTAAGGTATGTAAAAAAATTAGGAAATGTTAACAGTTTTAAAAGCGATTGGTATATTTTGTTCTTGTGTTTATAAAATGAAAAAAATAAGTTTTTATTATGTCGTTTGTATTTTTAAATGTAAAAAAGACGTTGGAAAAGTGGAAACAAGAGAGAAAAGGATGATGGAATGGGTATAAAAAATACGGGCGAACACATTCGGATGGATGGGACGATAGGAATTTAATTATCTAGTTAGATCATTGATTTTTCTGGAAAACAGACAAAAAAAAAGGTTTTTGACAATTTTTGGCGTTTGAATTTGGATAAAAAAAATAAAAGTTTTTATTAGAAAAAGTTTTCACCGGTTGAAAGAGAGAAAAGTGAGAGTATTTGGCATATAAGAAAGGTGCAGTGCTAATTCAAGCATAATATTAGCATATAATTCTGGCGTCGTTTTATAACATGATATAAAAGTGAAAGCATTTCGCATAATGAATAATTATGACATGACATTAAAGTAAAAGATGTCATGCATTAAATTGTAAGTTGCATGCATATAAATTCATTATCGAAGCTCACCTGATATGGTATGGGATGAGAGATTAAGTCAGATACAGTTGTAGTAATTTTTTATGGGATCATAAAGCATTTAATGAATACTGAATCTATACTACAGATGACAGATGAAACTGTGGACAAACTCCAAAGTTAAAATGAAATGCATTGAAACATGTAGCACGCTAGAATACAAGTTGTAATGCAGTCATGCCATATATCTGATTGCCGCAATAATTCATTAACAGCTCAAGTTTAAATTTTTTACAAGGTCAACCAACATCCCGGATGACATGTTGCAAATAAAATTACAAACAATTTATTGAATTGATTGTGGCTAGAATTAACAACTTGTATAAAGCACGCATGTCTTATATTTTTTAATTTGCCCAAACGCAAACATGCGCAGACTTTATTTTATAAAATCAACCAAGTTTGTGCTTCGATTTTATTGATACAACTGATACAAGATTTCCATGCAAAATACAGGCATAGAATAGAAGCTCTCTCCTTTGATCACATATTATTTACATGAATGCCGGCAAGAAGTTGAGGTTTTAGAAATCTCAGGAAGTCATAAAACCATTAGCATTGCATTATGATTACACTTAAAATGCGGGGTTTGACGCATACCGACAGATAAAGTAAAAAGTTATGTCATGGCGTGTGGCTCACCTGACACGATATGACTTCATGAGTTTTCGGATTGATTGTCAAGAACACAGAAATCCGCTATTCATATGCATTGCAAAATACTCATTTTTCTCATACTCAAAAAGACACCTCCTGCACTTTTGCATTACAAACAGGGCTCTAGATTTTTGCACATATTATATTGTCCACAAGTCCGCTTAGTGGTCTCGTGCTCATGAAATGTTGCTCTCCTTCTCGATTTCGGATTGTATAGGTGTACCGCATAAGACGATGATGATGAGTTGGTGTGCTAGTATGTGGTGTGTGTATACTCCAACCCAACCAATGCAATGTTTAGAGAGTGAGGAAAGGGTTATATGTGATGTGAGTGTTTCCCAATCCGCTGAACATCATCATCCTGCATCGTAGCGCATGGTCAAGTGGAAACAGTTGTTACACTGGAACGTGTGCAGGTACAATTTCACTTGCTACAGACCGATTTCCCAATTTGAAGGAAACCCAGCTGTTAAAACATTTAAAAGGTAAATAAATTTAAAATGGTAGATTACGCTCTTATGTTTTAATACACTGTTTCTGTGAGTTTCATTTGCATATTTTAAAAATACACACAAGACTCGCTTTAACATTTTCTATTAAACTTTGTTAATTTGTAGGAAAGTTTTGGAGGTGGCGTGGGAATTTATACGTAAACAGGTGCACTAATTGTATTGTTCGTCAAAATGATCTCTTCCAAGATGATGCGGAGTACTCCTGCTTTGAGCAGAAATGTAAGATTTTCCTTGTTCTAAATAATCATACTTTATAGTAGCGCCTGAGTTATGAGTGATTGAGATGGGCGATTGTGTTCTGAGAGAAAGCTTGCATTAAAGAAATTCCTGTAGTTAACTTAGTTAACCTTTAATCATTAGACCCTTCGCCCACATAATGTATTTGCTTTTTAAAACGTCTTGCCAAAATATCTTTAAAAATCAAATGCGTTTTCTTGGTTGGTCTATTTTCTATAAATCCTTGTGACTGTCCCTTTTTCTCCGGGACTGGAACTGGAAAACCGTGAACTCAACTCTGCATGTTACTTTCATAATTTTAATGACTACTACGACTACATATTCAATTTGTAAACCATACTTCTTAAAAAAATAGTATGGTTCATGGAAGGTGAGATTAGTACTCTTTGCTGTTTGTGTTAAATGTGATCAGGTGGTTAGAAATGTATCTGTTTCCTCCGGTAAAACTAATTTTCTATATTTTTATTTCTTTTCAGATTTGGCCCATGTCAAAATCAAGTTCTTATTCTACCGAAGCTACTTTTGAAACAAAACCTTACAAGCTTCACAAACTAGACAGTGGTCCGTCCACAACTGTTACCGTCAACAAAGATGATGCTTTACAAATGTAAGTTGGATTAACATCAAGAAGTGGTATTAATAAATAATTATATCGTCGACAAATAAGCCAAGGTTGCTTACAAACTTTAATTTTTCGTTCTAAGGTATCGTCAAATGCAAGCTATTAGGAGATTGGAAATGGCCGCTGCTAATCTGTACAAAGAAAAAGCAATCCGAGGTTTCTGCCATTTGTATTCTGGTCAAGAGGCTTGTGCCGTTGGAATGCGCAAGTCAATGAGCGACGTTGACTCAATTATCACTGCCTATAGGTAAACTATTATTTTTCAATTTTTTAAACCTCTTTGCTTATAGATTGGATTATTACTTTGTCAAACTTGATGCCAGTATAAACCGCATTTGTCTCTTTCATTCTCAGAGCTCACGGATGGACATATCTGATGGGTGTACCGGTGTTCGGAGTTATTGCCGAACTTCTTGGACGCAAAGGTGGCTGTGCGAGAGGGAAGGGTGGCTCCATGCACATGTACGCTAAAAACTTTTACGGTGGAAACGGCATTGTTGGGGCTCAGGTAAATCCAGTATAATTTACATAGACATATCTGCAAATACATTGTTTTGAAGTTACGCTTTACTAACAAAATATCTCTAACAGGTACCCCTTGGCGCTGGATTAGGTTTCGCTCACAAATATAAGGGCGACGGAGGTATCAATATTGCACTTTTTGGCGACGGAGCTGCCAATCAAGGTCAGCTCTTCGAAGCGTACAACATGGCGAAGTTGTGGAATTTGCCTTGTATTTTTGTGTGTGAAAACAACGGATATGGAATGGGAACGTCTGCAGAGAGAGCATCAGCAAATACAAATTATTACACTAGAGGAGATTACCTCCCGGGTATTTGGGTAGATGGTATGGATGTTCTTGCAGTGAGGGAGGCAACTAGATTTGCTAAGCAGTTGTGTCTAGATGGACAAGGTCCAGTTATGATGGAGACTGCCACTTACAGGTATATTTTTGCAGTCATGCAGCTTTAATTGTACCAAAAGTTCCTTCAATTTAAGGGGCTAGAGTACTTATGTAATGTATTTCCATTTTTTAGATATTCCGGTCACTCAATGTCAGATCCTGGAACGTCCTACAGAACAAGAGAGGAGATCCAAGAGGTGCGACAAAGTAGGGATCCTATCACGTCTTTTAAAGATAAAATTATTAGTTCTGGACTAACGACGGCAGAAGAACTTAAGAATATTGACAGCGAAGTTCGCGTAGAAGTTGACAAGGCAGTTAAGGAAGCTAAAGCGGACGGAGAAATCAGTATGGAAGAATTAACTGCTGACATCTATGCTCTCAACTTAGATGGCCCTGTTCGTGGTCTTGTGTCAGGCGACGCTATGAAACATATTAACTTAGGACCACAGGTTAACGCTAAGTAGAAACAAAATTGTCATTAGAATCTCAGTGTAAGCTTTAATTAGAATACGTGATAAAACGAAAAAAAGAAAAACTAAATCATGTGTATATTAGTAATCTTCAAAACATGAGACAGAAATTCAAATAAAACTTTCCAGATAATTGTATTTTCAAGAACTCGGTAGAGGTAAGGCACATCTCGGCAAAAAACGGGTGCAACTTTCTGACGGGTGCACCAGCCTGGAAGGGTGTCAAAACGGGTGCACCCTTCCAAACGGATGTAAAATGAACGGGTGCACCCGTTCGGAAGGGTGTAAATTGGACGGGTGCACCCGTTTTTTGCCGAGATATGCCTTACCTCTACCTCATCGTTCATATCCATCTTTATCTTCCACCAGTCTTTATCATCAGTCATAAATCATAGCAATTTTTTATCAACAATCAAAGGAACATGTCTACCTGCACTTTTAGGTATAAGCTTTCCCACCTGCATTCGCTCGTTAGAGCATTGCAATTCATTTTGAAAAGCATCCTTTTCATCATCAAACTCTAATTAAAGAATGGAAGTCTAATGAAATTCAGATTCTATCATGCAACTTCAAACCATATTCATTCTTCCTTTCCAGTGCCCAACCAGCAATTGTCAAATTGCAGTGAACTGTTTGCTAGTAACACTCACACATTCACTCTCACTGGTCTTGCATCTTGTCTTGTACCGTTGTACCTAACACCAAACAAACCTTGTGCACTCTTCTGTCATCGAGGAGAGCTTGTTCGGCCGTGCAGTGCATTTTTACTGCAGTGGTTTGTTTACGTTTTGTATTGTGCTCAGCATGCATACTTCTTTGACCGGATGTTTTAGAGGAAGCAATCATGTGTTGAATGTTTGCGAAGTGCACCCAGAAATTTTTAATTGAACTAATTGATTGTTTTTAAGTTGTAGTTTCTCTGCATTTGCATATTAGGGGAAGCACTACATCCAGAGGCTATTCAATTCGTTTTCTGAAGGACTTTTGTTTGGACACGGACACAATACAGTTAAAAAATGCGGTCAAATGTTGAAAATGGATTCGGTTTGGGGGAGCCGGAAATGGACGCGAATACAGCTTTGACGGAGCTGGACAAAGGTATGAAGATGTCATATTTGGCAAAGCGAAGACCTTTTAATTCCTGAATCTCTATTTCATAAACATAATTCTTCTATGATCAACAATTAAAAAACAAACTCTTTTTAATGTTATGCAGGGTTGAGATCTACAAAAATAGGTGACCAATGTGAGGCCATCGTCAGATTTCCAGCTTTATTTGAGCGATATCCTTTTCCCATTCTTATAAACTCGGCGTTTCTCAAACTTGCTGACGTTTTCCGAACGGGATCAAATTTTCTCCGCTTGTGGGTATTGCGAGTATGCCAACAAAGTGAAAGCCACCTGCAGAAAATTTTGAATGTTGACGAATTTGTGAGGCGCATATTCAGCGTTATCCATTCTAACGACCCAATCGCCAGAGCTTTAACTCTAAGAACACTTGGAAGCTTATCAGCACTGATTCCTGAAAGGAAGCCGGTGCATCATAGTATTCGTGTGGGTTTGGATTCACATGACAGAGTGGAAGTTTCTGCTGCTATTTATGCTGCAGCGTGTTTTGCTAAAAGATCCAAGTAAGTCAGATTAATCAGAGTTATTTTTGTTTATTCTCCAAAAAGTATAATGATTTTATTAACATTCACTACAATTTTTTCGTAGAACCTTTGGGACAACCATTGTCACTAAAATTTCATCCATGGTCAAGAGACTATCAACGCCCATAGACCTGAAGTTGAGACTGATTTCTATTTTCCAGTACATGCATCATGAGGTGGCTACTGCGTCGATGGTAAATCACTCAAATTACTTGTCACTGAAATATGTAGTCTTGTCATTTACTAACTGCCTATCACGCTATAGGTTAGAAAAGTTTGCCAGGAACTTTTGGTAAATTACCCCTCTGAAGAATTTGTTACAACCATTCTACATACATTGACACAACTTGCTGCTGCCACAATTACTGATCTGACAGTTCAGGTACTTAACAGTTAACAAAATGTTCGTCTAAAGAAATGAATGACACCCAGTTTTCTAACCAACATTTTTTGTATTCCAGGTTTCATTTTTATTATCCCATTTGGATGACTCCAGAACGAAAGTAAAGCTTAATATTTTGAAAGATTTGAAGTACTTGGGTGAAAGAGGTGGTCATCTCTGGGAGGCTGCGCATATCTCATCACTCATTGTTTCTGTTTTACCAACTGAAGAAAAAATGGAGACGGACGATGATCAATCTTCTCATGTTCATGATGATGTTGTTTTTTCGGCTTTAGATGTAATTAGCAGCATTACATCGTCGTCAGCCATTCTGCAATTCATTTATGTAGCGGGTATGTAACAAATGCCTTATACTGTAGATTTTGGCAAAACTATTCTCAAAATTAAGTGTTTTAATTCAAACCTCTCTACAGAATCTCCTCTCTGGAAGTTGTTGGAATCCAGTATTGAATCAGCCGATATGTCTGTTGCCCTTAAAGCAATTGAAATATCTACATTTATTGCCGTGAATTGGTAAGATCAGAATACAAAAAATAATTGAAGTTTTTATTTCACAAATTTTCTTCATCATAAATTAATGTAATGAATGGTAAACAGGAAAAACGCGGGTGCACCTACATCCAGTTTGAATTTGGTGGATATGGCCACATCAGGAATTGAATCATTAGCAAATACTATTTGTGCTCTTGAAAATGGGGATGAACAAGAGATGGAGGAACTATTAAAGGACCTAGAAAAGTGTCTTTCATATGGAGTACTTTTGTGTAAAGCGGAACCAAATTTGTGTAGTTGGTTATGTTCTACGATGATCAAGCAGATAGGTCGAAATACTTTGACAGGTAACTTTAAATAGCTTACTTTTGTTGATTTATATAAGAAACAAATATAGGTGATGAGTCAATTTTTATGGAAGGTGCTTTTTCTATATGTTTAGAAAAAAGTAGAAATCTGATTTGTCAAGCAATCGGCTCCATTGGAAGCTTTAGCCAGGAAGCTATTCATAAAGTTATGCCAGATATTTTAAATGTACTTCGAAGATTCGATAAGTCAGCATTGAATGATGAAAATAGTACTTTGGTAAGTTTAGTGCGTAAATATTTTAATGTCAATTGTTCATCATGATGAGACAAGTTTCTGAGTTTGGAATTGAAAATTACAGGCGGTGCTAGTTGCTGTAATATTCCAAGCACATCAGGGCTATTCACTTTCACCGAAAGTTTCTCAGATTATTAACAACATTATGGAAATGTCATCCATGTGGTTTGCCTACAGATTATCTAGAAACGCACTGAGGTAAGGCATTACAGTATTTTCATTGGATTGGAACTTGTTGAATATTAAGCCATTTCCTTTTATTGTAATTTGCAGATATTGTCAGCCTTCTATTGCATGCCAGGCTTTAAAAGCTATGCCTGAAACTGTATCATCCGAAAATTTTCATTTTTGGCTCACATCTTTACAACTTATTGCCCAAGCGGAGCAAGTTGTTTCACAAGACGGTAACAACAAGCCTGTTCATCTCAGGTTAATGTCGGCTGGTAGCTCCTATGTTCAAGCAGTTAACACATTAAAGGTGCAGTATTTGTTTTACTTTGTGAATAAACGTGGATTTAAAAACGAAGATCTTAACGAATGAATTTTCTTGAATTAGGCTGCTAGTTGTCCACTGTGGTCCCTACAGTTCCAAATTGAGTTTGTACGACTACGATCTGAAATGCTTGCAGCGTTTACGAATTTCCTGACGTCATGCAATGCTATTGTTTTGTCGCCAGCACCTGCTATAGCCCAAAGTATTTCCATTGCTGCAAGAGACGATCTGCTGAAGTGTGGTCGCATTGTCACTCAGGTATGCCTACTACAAATATGCTTGAAAAAATTTGTTTTTATCATCGAAGTAATTTATACTTTCTGGTTGTTGTGCAGATGAGAAAATCAGTGCGAGACTTTCAAATAATCAGTGATTACTACGGACGCCTTTATCAGACTGCTTTTGATGCGGACAACGCGTCCTTATTAAACATTCAAATGTAAGGGATTTGTGATGTACAGTTATTTACGGTTCATGCATATTACTTTTTGGCTTGAATGGCATGTACCCTTTTCTAACAGATTGCAACAGATGTGTCTGATGGTTTCTCGTGCCATTGAAAAGGTGGTTGTTTCTAAAGATCATCCATCCTTTTCCGGAGATGAGACCCCACTCACATTTCTAACAAATATGAGTTACATCGAAGCTGGAAATTCATGGTCACTCATATTAGCTTGTAAGAAATCCGTCGACATATTTCATTCCCTAAATCCAGTAACGACGCAAGTGACGATATCTGAGGTAATATCACTCTTACACCTTGAATTTATTATTTATGTAACATCTAATTTTGAACGAGCTCAAAATAATCAACCATCTTTCAATATTCCAGCAAATTATAAAGCTCAGGGAGGCCATTGGAATTTTGATTGAATCTCCTCTTCCATACCCGAGATTTTTCTTCCAGACTTTACAGAATACGAGAACAAAGGTAAGCTTCTTTGAGATAATTTGTTGGGTTGTATTTTGTATTTACTATTTTAGAACTTTATTTTACAATGGTTGGATTTTATTTCCTTATTATTAGATTGCGGTTTCGCCACAGCCACGAGGTGATAGCGTTCCTGTACTCTTTGGAAGCAACCTAGCATTGAAAATCGAAGGCGTACTTCAACAAAGTGGTATTCAAGGAGCAAAGGTATCCACTTTACATAGCTCCTTTAGGAAACCGAAAGCAATTCGCATAACAGTCACCTCTGCACCTCCTCCAAATCCACGCTCGCATACATTGGACAAGGTATGGATGCAACTAATTAGATTATGTTTAGCTCTTTGTGTCATTCCTTTTGACAGTAGACAGTAATTAAAATTGTTGTTTTGGATGTTCCTCATCAGGCTCATCAAGAACAAATGCAACTTGTGAAGGATATTGTGCCACACAGAGACTTCTTCCAAGCTCAATTTTTGCTCTCATTAACGGTACCAGGAATCACAAACGTGACTGTAGACACTTCGCTTGTAGACTACGAAGGCAGGATATGGATGACTGGTCCACGAGCTACTTTAGCTGTGCGTGTTTTTGAGGATACAAAGCAAAGTGTACCAAGCACGGTGGCAGCAGTTCCCAGGCAAGGAACTCCAACTGGAACTCACATGCCAGTACCTGGTGCTAGTACAAGTGGAATAGTGCAGAGGTTCTAGGATTAGATGTACATGAAATGTGAATAAATTTACATATTTACGAATTAATGTATATAAAAGTGTTTAACAAGGTATATATTTTTCTCAAAAATATACAATATTGTAATGTTCACAAGAAAATTTACATCAACATGTGTGTTCTGTAAAGATGAGGTCGTAACATAGACTAAATTTTTAATAAAAAGTTGATTATTAACTATTTTTTGTTCTCATAAAGCATAGTCGGATTTCCCACCGGATTTTTTAATTAATCGTACATCAGTAATTGTGATACAATGCCCCATGGCTTTACACATGTCGTATATAGTAAGTGCCGCAATAGTTGCTGCAGTCAGGGCTTCCATTTCAACACCAGTCTTTCCAGTAGTTTTGGCAAGTGCTCGGATAACAACGCACTTTCTTTCCTCGTTAAGCTCCAGATTAACATCAACTTTGTTTAGAGGAAGAGGATGGCATAATGGGATTAAATTGGATGTGTGCTTTGCTCCCATAATGCCAGCAATTTGGGCCACTGTAAGCACATCTCCTTTCTTCATTTTATTGTTGGCTACTGCTTCGAAAGTCTCTGAACTTAAATTAACCGTTGCTTCTGCTATGGCTTCCCGTGTTGTCACTTTCTTCTCACTTACATCCACCATGCTCGCTTTCCCCTTGGAATCAACGTGACTCAGTCCCGTTCCTGTAGCTGTTGTAGTAGTCTTGGTTGAGCAAGAGCTAGACACATCATCGCTTGAAGCAGACATGGAAAATGAAAATGATGATGCTTTCGCTAAGCCTTGTGTACTTGTTCCCTTTTCCTTTAATTCCGGAAAAGTGTTATTATTATGATTGTCATGTCCTGTCGTAGAGTAATGGCGTAATTGATTGTCGTGGTAGTAGTTTCCTGTTTTCGTTGTTCCTGCAATCTTGTTGGACATTGATGATAATGATGATACCATCCTATGTAATAGAGAATATGAATTGAAAGATGATGATGGTGATTCAACATCTTGATTGCAGAGTTTCCTGTGAAACCGTGTTATTTGATGTTTCCTGTGCTGTTGCTGTTGACCGTACTTGCCTTTCTCCTTTCCTTGTCTTCTTTTTAAGGTAGGAGGAGTGGTCGTAGGAGCATTTGATGAATCAAAGGGCAACGAATTTTTAATGCGGATATGGGTACATTGAGCCATGACCGAAGAATGGGTTATGTACTTTTCTATATAAAAACATGGAGCACTATTACGAAACATTTATAACATGTGCTGTGAAAAGAAACCGAGAGACGGAGATGAGATGCTTTTTGTTCTTAAAAAAGTGAACTATAAAAGTCGTACTAACTTTTTTTATGTTCTTTCTATTGAAAATGGTTTAGGAGAAAATAATATTTGTACATTTTCTGAATCTCTGAACTTTAGCTTCGTCTTAGAATGAACTTTCAACTTTACGATCAACTCAGAGTGAGAAAAATTTACTAGACATAAAAACACCAAATGCCTCATTATTAATTTAAACTACGAGAAAAAAGCTAGAAAATTTTTGATGCGGAAGAAGAATGAAAATCATTTTCAGCAGCATTGGCTTAAAAATTTGCTTGCGTGAATTTTCGGTTTTTCGTTACGCTTTTCAGTGGCATATGCATCGCTCACAGTCAGCATGAATGAAGATGGAATATGAATTTAAGTTGGAGTGAAAGTTGGGGAAAGTAAGTTAAGTGAACGTACATTGGTATTGAGAGCTTTAGAGACACACACACACATATGTACACAGAGAGAAGGACAGAGTCAGTCTCACCCACCGATTAATATCATGGGTCGATTTTCCATTTTGGCTAGGTTCAACATTCCTGCAAAAACAAAGAAACGTAAAATGAAACATTATAAAATAATTCTTTTCCCGACTTTGAAACAGCAGAGAGCAACAGAACAGAAGAGACTTCCAAAAAAGCTGCTTCTTGATAAATAAACATAACACATACCATGCATGGTATACATTTAAAAGAAAAATATTAGTTTTTAGCTGTTTCGCTCATTCATGAAGCACGCAATTTTGAACGGAGAAAAAATAGAACAATGGATTGGAAGAAAACAAAATGAAGCCAAGAAAAGTAAAAGTTGATTCGAAATAAGAAGTAGAGCATGTCCATCATGAAATATTGTGGTCCTTAAAATAAAAAACTATACCCGCGTGTTTAGGATGTTTACGCTGTACAGCTTCTCCTATAAGAGAAAGTAGCTTGTCATCAGTATCCCCGTTCCGCATCGCATCTCTGAAAAAATAAAATAGTTTGGCACAACGGAAAATATGAAAACGAAAAGGAGAATCACATTGGGTAAAGGAATAATCTACAATTTTTATGATCCTTTTCATAAATATTCATGAAGATATTCTTTTTTTCTAGCTCAAAGTTTAATTTACAGAAGGCAAATTGAGAAAAACCTAGTCATTTTTCAAAAAGAGTAAATATTCTGCTCTCTGGCTTATTTCTCGTAAAATGTCATAAAGGGAGAAAATTTCGTTTTCCTTTCAAGCCATCCAACTCTGTGTCCTGCATTGCATGTATGTATATTACACTCTGAGTCAATGTAAAATGTAAGAACGGAAAGGCGGTTAAAATGGTGATCTCTGTTTTTGTTTGTGTGGTTTATGGGCATTCTAGACTTTCACTAGTTCGTGTTACATTTCTGTCTGTGTTTACATACCTCAAAGAAACTTCTGCGTTTCCAAATAGGCATACTTTCAAGTTCCCGTCTGCCGTAATTCTCAAGCGGTTACATCCACCGCAAAAGTGATCCGACATGGATGTTATAAAACCAACTTGGCCAACATGCCCCGGTATCCTGAAAGCCTGTACAGTTATTTACATAAACATATATATTACTTTTCCCATTTTCCTAACAATCTAATTATTTGGACGACTCTTCTTTTTGATCCCATCGTATTTAAATGATAATATCTCTGGTTTTATTACCTTTGCGGTATGATGTATGGAATCTTCTAGCTTCATAAAGTCGGGATATTTTCTTCTAATGATTTCTACCATATCTTTGTACGAAACCATTTTGGCTAAATCCCATTTATTTCCGGAGAAAGGCATGTACTCGATAAAGCGAACGTCCAGTTGTCTATCCTTCGTGAGGTCAACAAAATCACAAATTTCATCCTCATTCACACCACCTTGAACTACACAGTTCAATTTGAGGGGATAATAGCCCATCAGATCTGCCATTTCAATTGCTTTCCAAACTTTAAACCAAGCACTAGGGGGGCGTCTTGAGATTTTTTCAAATTTGTCTGGTTTTAGTGTGTCCAGACTTATGTTGATTGCGGTCACTCCACTGGCAATTAGTTCAGGCATTAAGCGAGCTAGCAAGATCCCATTGGTTGTTATTCCGATTGAGGTCAGGTTGAGTTCAGAGAGTTGCTCTATTGAGAAAAGAAAATGGGGGTAACGGAAGTGAAGTCAGCATACTCATCACGAATGAAAGACTTGCATAAGAAATTGCCCGGTAGCACAAGATTCTCAAGGGAAGTGATAAATAAAAAGCATTTTCGTGCAATAACGTTTTTATCTTATTTTACGAAGTCCATTTTTGGAAGATTGTGTGCAGCATATTCATACCTATGATTCTCGGCAGATCTTTTCTTAGAAGGGGCTCGCCTCCAGTGATTCTTACTTTGTCCACTCCTTGACTCGCAAACAATTTTGCTACTCTAACGACTTCCGCTGAGCTGAGTATCTTGTTTGTGGGTGTCAACGGAACTCCATCCTCGGGCATGCAGTAGGTACCTTTTGTAATTTGAATTAGTTTGTATGTTTAGTATGATGGGCGATTCATTTTCGATGTATTAATGTTTGCGTCGAGTGTTTTGGCTCAACGAAAGTGAGCTGATAATATAAATTGGTTTGTGGAACTCTTCATTTTCACTTAGGCCTGGCAGAAAATGCTCATAACTCATTGAAAACATCTCATAATTTTAGTCCTCTTATTCCTCCTCTTTAGTCCACTTATCTTAATCCTGGCATAGCCATAAGACGGAAAAGAATTATTGACTTACATCTCAGATTACATCGCTCAGTTACAGAGATTCGTAAGTAGTTGTGCTTTCTCCCAAATTTATCCGTGAGAAAGGTGGAGAAAGGAAGGACGTCCTGTCTTTTACGAAATTCTTCCAAGCGGTTGACCTTTTTTGGTTCTGGCTCAGCTAGCTTTGGAGAGGCATACGCCTATGTAAAGGAATAAATGTTATTTTGAAAGCTTTCAATTTAAGCACATAAACGATTTATGTTTCAAAAATAGTTTGATGGAGATAACTCGTAAAATTATGGTATTGAGGTCAAGGCAGATTTTAACCGAAAAAACAAATTTGTTTGGCGATGCGTACATAAATTTTTATGTGAACTATTTTTGTTTGCTCAAGCTGAAAAATATTGGTTAGCCTATCCTTTAGGATTGGAATTTATATGCTATAATTTGAAAGCATCAGATAAACTCCGACTTGGAATCAATAAATTTTTGGCGAATCTCTAGCCAAGACTAATAAAGCGAAGCAGTGCTATTCATTGCACCAAAATATGGAAGGCCAGTCAATTTTAGTAGTCTCAGCACAGCTTATATAAAAACGAATAACGCAAAGGAACGTCAGAAAATCAACCTTGCAGCGATGCCGTAAATCTTGCATGTACAAAGGAGATAAAAAAATATTGGTGAAAATGAGAACAAGTAAGCATGACATGAATACATTCCTAATGAAGTTGAATTCTATCCCATTAAAGTGACAGGCAACAGGGAATTCCTTTATAAGCATCAATTGTGCAATTTAACTTATGAAACCTTCATCTGAACATTGGATGGATTTCAAAAAGTTCTTTCCTTTTGATTAATGGAGAAAATAAAATTGGAACATTGACGGAAAGCTGAAATTAACTTAGGAAATTCCAGACAATCCTAAATTTGAAGTTTTCAAACACAATCTTAACCTACAAACCTAATCCTATTTGAAAAAAATATATTTTAGCGATGCTGATGCTTTCTCTGAAAAGCTTCTTGGGAAAATGTACTAACTGATTATATTGCTATTCCAGGCATCTTTCTCTAAGTAAATTTCCTATAAATCCGGTGGAATGAGAATATGGGTAAGTTGATGAAATAGTAACT
>JAQFZH010001014.1:0-25015 GCA_034695485.1 Entomobrya nivalis
TCTTTTGAATTTATTTAAAAAATCCATAAATGCATAACTTCCAGAAAACATCAGTTTTATGGGCATTCTACTAGTTTTTTATATTTCCTTGCGTATCGTAGGCCAATCCTACATAATAAACTATATACCAGGAATTAGGGAAGTAGCGTCTTTTTCAGAAAACGATAGTCATGGAAAATTTAAAAAAAAATTTAAAAATGACTGAAATATACAAAATTTAGTTACAATTATACAATAAATCTTATAACAGTCTTTCACTTTATCTGAAAATTTTCAGAATAAATTAGTTCGAGGAGATAAACTTATAGGTTCAAAGGGATTATTTCACGTCAACTGAAACTCTGCGGAAACTTGCTTCTTGCCTGATCTGGATTAAAGGAATCGATCCAAAATAAACCGGATTCATGATATATATTGATTGACAAAATTGAAATTCCAAAACTTTGAACAGGATTTCCCGTTAATGACGACAGACGTACAGACACAGCAGATTTGAGATTTCCTGAATATTTGCTCTCTCAAGTCACAAGTAATAAGTGATACAAGAGAAAGAAGTAGGGGGCATTGTGCCAAGTCAGAATTTTGGTAGTGTCACGACACATAAAAGTATACCATGCTTGAAAGTTCTTCCCTTTTTATCAGTCTTCCCGAGCGATAAGACGCTTTACCCATTTCATTCTAACAACATTTTTTCGACCACAATTGTATTTTTAAGTTCACACCTATTCCACAGCTCTTCCAACTCGCAACGCGGGTTAGAAGCATTTCTAAAAGATTTTTCCTGGCGCTGTTCTCCTCCTTCTGTTTTCCGTCTTCCATACCTTCCAAACAATCTTGGCGAACACGATAACCTTTTAAATCAGTTCAGTAGACGTACTCAGTATACCATTTACTATAAAAAAAATTAAAAGCAAGCTTGTTGGCAGAGTCTTATTTTTTCTACTCACTGATCCAAACACAAAAACGCTAGTCTTAAAAATATACATGTACATACAGTCATTAGAAGTATATCTAATTTATACGATCCTTTGTTTGCTTCACATCAATTCTAATTTGGGTTCCACTTCTCGGCAAAACGGAGCCCTTATTAAGTACAATTGACAATTACATATTTGTAATCCTTTAGATGTAATTTCAGACCTTGTGTTTATGCATTTATGATGTTTTATAGTATATTACTTCAACCTTGCTCGCCATTTACTCGTATCGTTTGTGATGATGATAGTGGTCATCATGACAACATGATTTAGTAATATTAAATGAAAATTTTAAATTTCTCAAAGACCGATCATCCCTACGTTGTCATTCATCTACCTATCATTCAGTTAACACTTTGGAAACTTTCAAAAATTGAAAATTGAGAAATACAAAAAATCTATAGAAATATTCCAACATTTTGGATATATACTGCCGTGAAAGGTTGACATTCTCGTTTCTCTGATACCCATTATTATGATAATGACGAATACAAAATAGTTCGTCAGTCTACAGGCCACTCTATGCTGCTTTTGCTCAATGTGGAGAAAAGCCAATGTCGTCTACATTACAGTTGTAAAGTGAACGATCCCAGAAAAAATAATGCGATTATAAGTTATACCTACATTCTACAATTCGTTTTGCTATCACATTTCAATGTTTATACGCTAAGAAACAAAAATTATGCAACAAAAATTTACACAGACGTTGCAAAAAAGGTAAGTGAGGTTAAAGGTACAAGTCTAAAATTGGTACAATCTTTGATTTAATTGGTAGTCAGAAATTCGCATTATTCAAGTTGAATAATGTACTATATTCTCTTTACTCAAATACATTTACCTTGAAAGTATACTACTCGCTCTCGCTTTATGAAAACTATCTTCACCTTTTAAATGCTGAAACGTGGATATTATGAATAAATTATCAACATATTCACAAGTATATTTACCTCCAATGAAGACCTTTATGCAACGATAAGTAAAAACTAACAAATAAATGTACTTTACCCAATTTATCGATATTATTTACTAAATATGTGGGTGTGTGTATTTCTTCGTTACGTTTAATTAATTAATATTTCACAAGAACTGTTTTATTCCTCCTCTACCAATTTAGTGGATGACAACTTTTTTTGTCTTTCCTTAATATCATCACGTCACATCTATCATTTTCCTTTTTGACAAAATACAATGAAAATCCAAAAGCTAAAATCTAAAACCAGGCTAAAAGTACTAATGAAATGGATTTTTGTCCATTCACTCTCTCGCTTTCTCCCTTTCCGGTAACTTGACTCTGATCCGGCAACGTGTCAAGAATACAAGAAGGATAGAGTACAATCACAAACACAATCCAGCCAGACAATTCACAATAAGTAATAATAATATAACTCTCTTGGTGGCTATGGAACAATAGCTACTGTAATATAAAAGAAACACTTGCTTATTGCCTAAAAACATACAGTCATACACTCATGGCTCTAGAGTGAAATAATATATGAGAGACAGGTTGAAATGTTAACTTGAACATGTACCGTTGGCACTTGGCATACCAACTCACACAAACAAACGCACACAAGTCACACGAAGTTCTATATTTTTATGCACCTATTATACCATTGCTACTACTAAGGCACTTGTTTTTTCTCTACGTGTGTTACTTTATTTACTGTTTGGTTGTCATTTCCCACGCTTTATACTCCGCTGCTCTCACGACAGCAACAAAGTAGCAAACAGCTATACAGAAAGATTCCTATATGCTTGCATCTACTTAAAGGTTGCGAAGAGAAAACGTGGAAAATCTAAAAAACAAAATGAACTATTTGCACTCATATCATATAAATACTTAAAGCTCATACTTGCAAGCGAAAGGCAAGCAAACATGCGAATAAATTCACATATCTTTCTTTTTAGCCTTTACATATGGCTGTATCTATGTATGTACAAAATAAACTCCACTTGTAGTTTTACTTGTACTAGTGGTGGCTCACAATAAATATTTCTTTCTATTTATTATCACGTATTTATGTAAAGATATATAATATAAATCCTTTTCTGTTTCGTTTCTCTTTTTTGCATGCGATGATGCATGGCATATTATTTTGCCTCATGTGTCATAGTCATGGTGTGCCATGTTTAGGCCTTCCTTGAAGCCTTTTAAAATGGTAACATTATATAATACATAAAAACTGGTAAAACACTGCCTTTCTGATTTCAATGTCGGACTGCATTGCAAACATTGTGGAGCTACTATGACTAACTGAGCAAAATTTGTTTTCCCCTTCCAATTTTCTTTTTAAAAAAGTTTTAAAAATAATCGAGAAATTTAAACTCAGTATTTACGTTTTCCTAATTTCGTTGCATCCTTATATCACTGATTCTCCTTTTGTCGTAAATATAGCTATGTATGTATGTACATATGGTATGTATGTTTTTTCTCCTCTTTATTTACATATTTGCAGCATTGCTTTTGCTGCCACTGCACTGACTTTACTGTTATGTTGTGAAAATGAAAAATCTTTGCAATCCTTTTTCTACTTTGCACCCACATTCTTTTCATTTTTTTACAGTTTAGCACACGATGAAGCAGTTTTCTTCCTTTTTCTCTTTTTTCTTGATGTTGTGCTGTGTAGAGAACCATTAAGACTAAAAAGTGAGAGTATGTCCATTAAGATTGAATAGTAGTAGTACATCGATCCCATTATAGCCATTTTAAGATATACTCGCAAATAAGCCATTTATATTTCCTTCCACGTTTAGTGTACTCACGATCCGTGTTCACTACTGTTCCTTTTCCTTCAATTCAGCCAATTTCATTCAAAAGAAGTAACTTTACTGCTTTCTTCTTCTTAAGAAGCTTATTTCACTTAAATGTTATAGTGGCACAGAATACAAAAGAGTAATTTCTAAACATGCATATTTGTACTTACCAACATAAGTAGAGTTCTACTCTGATAATTTGATTCATGATATATATCAGTGGAATACTGCATGCGCCCAGTGCATTATGCCACCTGGTTTTTTCATCCTAGCTAAATATTATGGTAATATGAGCCTGAGAAAGCTTCGTATTTTACGCTACTCAGCTCTCATAGTAACAAAGCTGAAACTGGAAATAAAAGAATGAAAACTTTGAATAGTTTCGAAGATGATAATTGCGCATAAGTATATATTTTCTGTACAAGAATTTAAATAGAGAATCTAACCTTATAACAGAACTATTTTTACAAAAACTGAAAAATATATTAGCGTATATTATTATGTACTTTGTTCTAAAGAAAGAAGAGAGGCTAAAAGAGGAAGAGTTTCGCTAACTCAGTCTAGTTTTCTACTTAGCAGTAACACTACTGACAGGTCGGAGAGAGCATGTCAGCGAGCAAGGAAAAGGTGAGAAATGACGCTTTAAAAAAATTTAAACTGCTTATTGCCAAGGTTTCAATTTCCCAGTATAGTTTTGATCATATGAATACAATTTTACAAATTTCAGCTTCAATTGTTCTGCAGCTTGTTCACGTGTTGTATAGTTGCTGTTTCTTAACAGAATGGTACATATAATACTAAAATTGTAATATGGAAAGCTTGTAGTAGTGAATCAATCCATCTTACGGTTTCTCCAGAAGGAGTATGAAAAGCACATGTGTGCTAACTGCACTTGTTCCTCCAAAAATAAAGCATACACTCGTATACCTATATTGACTACACATGCCACAACTTCTATTCTTAGCGTGCTGGTGTGGTAGTGATTGAAAAATGCCTGAATAAGCTAACCAGAAGAAGCGAATGAAAAAGGAATGAATGGATTTAGTAACATTGTATGCTTTATTTCAAGCATGCCTGCCTGCCTGTTCTTTGCAAGAATATGTGCTTTACTCGATTTGACTAGTTTGCAAAAGGTAAGGGTGGTGGTGATGCTAAGTTTTAGTAGTAGTGGTAAATCGGCCTACTAAAACCAGAAAGCAGGAGAGAGAGAGAGCAGGGCATTACAAAAAGTTATTGTATAAAAAGCTTGCCTACCTTTTTCTACTAAATGCAAATGTTTTCTTTTCATCCATTTATCTATGCATTTTTTCCATACAGCCGTTGCTCCTGAGCGTGTTCCTTTCGCCATGTCATATCTCCGCTGTGGTCTCTGTTGTTACAACTACTAGTTCTGAAGCTGTTCGAATTACTATTTAAGTTCGAAAGTATTCACGATGGCTCTTTACACACTACTGCATAACCATCTACATTTTTCTATTCTACTCAAATACCTCTACTACTACTACTACTACTACTACGTATACCACATTGCATTGCATGCATAACAACGACTCTCACTCACTCTCAGCATTTTCCCCTCTTACCATCATTATCATCGTCGTCATCAATATGACTACCAGCAGTAGTAGCAGTAATACAGGACCAAAGGAGCACGGGCATTTTACAAAAATTCTCAATACGCTATCTCTTACTTTGTATTCGGTATAATGTGCATAATAATAAGACCTACTACCATTTCCATGCCGCTTTACTTCTTTCTAGATATCGTAAAGTAGTAACAACAATGATATCAACACCGTCATCGTCGCCACCGCATATGTACACTCAAAGTAAGAAGAGCGTGAGCATTTTGTTATCATCATGGTGCATTCATTTTGTTGCTACAATTTTTACCATGAAGATGGAACAAGAAAGTGCAAAACAAGTAACAAAAAACCCAAATGTGTATATAATGTAATGTATTTATTATGCCATGTATGTGTGTATTACTAGCCATAATAAGACCATCGTAGTCATCGGTAGGCTTAGTACTACTATGGCTCATTTTTTACTTGGTATGTCTAATATTATGTGTCTGTTCTGTTGCGTACTCAGTACTCGCTTCGGTTCACTCAGTCAGTCCAACTCACTCATTTATTGTTAGTCAGTCAGTCAGTCACAAGTGGAAGGAAAAAAAACTCTAGTCCACTTTCTTCTCTCTCTCTCTCTCCATTTGTAGTTTTCTTACCTTGTCAAACTTGATAGAGATATAGAGTGAGTTTCCGTGGGCATGTATGCACTACATAATATCATGTTTACGTTATAGCGGCGATCGGTAGAGCCGCACACTTTGTTCTGACTGAGAACAAAGTAAGAAAATGATTTATTCTGATTTTGTAATTTTGATACATATATATACATATAATAGAATGGATTACTGGCTTGCCTGGAAAACAAAACAAGGAAAAGGACGAGTTTTTTGAGTAGTCCAGCAAAACAGTCCCCATCAAGCACACAGTCGTACACACACGTATGTACATACCACGGGTATCGAGAAAAAGAAACAAAAAGGGTCTTTCTCACTCTTGCCGTCTTTCTTCCTTTGATGTAAACATTTTGCCTGTGTACTGTTGCTGCAGCTATTAGCTGACCGTTTGCAATATTTGCTTTCCGTGTGGGATTCAAACTCGCGAACTGAAAAATATACGCAGTCAGCAGCCAAGTTGTTTTAAATTGAGAACGATACATTAAACATTTCGTCTTTTTTGTGTATTCCGACCTCCGGCATTTGATCAAGTGAAAATTTTCCTTTATCTGGTTCTCATAGTGTATCCAAGGTGTAATTTGTTTTATGTGTGTGTGTGTGTGAGTGAATCAGTGACACACCATTCCTTCAATAAATGTGCATTTCAATAGATAAACCCACATATAAGCTGAAACAACAAATTAGTTAAAAAAAGGTAAACAGCAACTGAGTTAGTGAAAGCGAAGGACAAGTAACTCTAATTAGTCATTTGATGATTTTCTTTATATTTGATCCTGTCGATTAAGATTGTCCTCATTTAGTAGAAAGATATGAATATCACGTTTGTGCTTCATGTATACGATTTTATTTGTATGGGCTTAGACAAAAGTAATCTGCATACTTTTTCCGACATTTTATCTTTAACATCTTACTATTTATTCCTTGCTGAACTCCAGCTCGTGCATTACGGCACTCTGAGATGGATCGGCAAAGTTGGGTTGGTGCTAGAGAAAAAAATAAATAAAGGAATAAGTAAAAGTAGACGTATTGAAAGTTACAAAAGGAAATAGGGTGTTCCGAAAGTAACAGATAAATACAACGTACTTCGTTACCACTTTCCGGTTCTGATTGACAAAAAAAGAGAAAATATAGTGTACAATATGCCCTATAAAATAGAAGTCTGCTGATCGTCTTGACTGGACTATGAGGATTATAATGACGATGAGAATGATGCGGACAAGCATACTTGTGATCTTTATACCTGTTCACCCATGTTCACATGAGTTATGATGATCATGATTACTGTTGTTGAAGGTATGGTAGTTACCTTTGCTGGATAAAATGTAGTAAAATCATCTTGGCATTAAGAAGTACAACACAACAAAAGCAGCGTACAGACTTAATACTAAGAAGACCGGGCAATATTGAGATCATGTGGGTTAATATAATGATATGATCATGAGAATTCAGACATTGTGATATTGTTATCGTTTGTTGTGAGTGTTGCTGATGTTAAGGTGTATGTGTGTGTGGAGAGAAAGAGAGGCCATGGCAATTTAGGCCACACGAGGCCAGAGCATGATGCTTAGTGAAGCTGAGAGTCAAGTGGAGTGAGTAAAAAGATACGTAGATCAGATTGATGATTCCGCATTGTTGTTATTGTTGACGATGATTTGGTCCGTTGCTTTCTGCTGCTATTACATTACTATCGTTGCAGCAGGTTCCACTACTGCTGCTGACCAGCATCATCGGCCGGAACCAGGTTCTCAAGTGAATAAGGGAATCGAGGAAGAAAAAGTGTAATGATATCGCAACAACCTCATCAAGATTGGGGCAGGCTAGGAAACCTTCCTTGTGTAGAAGAAAAGAGTGCTTTTGCGTTACAGTAACACTAACATTATGCTGATGAATACGTGAAGCGTGTGTGTCTACGCCAAACAAAACTTGTATCTTGTATTTTCAGTTTATGCATTCATAAATATATGCATACCAAGGTGATGATTATGGGTCTTGTTCAGAAACCTTACCCCAACGTTGCCTGTTTTCGTAGTGCAGTGAGAAACTCGACAAGATAGACTTGTGTGGCGGTGAAATGCTTATTAAGGAACAACATAAATGAATGAAAAACAAGATTGAAGTATAAAAAGCAGCCAGATATACTTAAAACCAATTACTTTACGTTACATGCCTGTAAAACAAAACAAAAAAATATGAAAAAGGAAATGTTTTCATTTAATTCACATCTCCTTATTCTTCTTGGATGAAATACAACACACACGTGTGTGTGTAACACATACAATTACGCGTCTATCGCACTTGGATTTGCAAATTCGTTATTATTTCGTTGATTCCTTTACAAGACCAACTATTTTGTTACAACTGGCATTTGCTCAGTGTATTAGTGATGATAATATAAGCAGAGCAGTACGCATCATAGTGCGGCGTATCGGTGTGGGGAAAATCCAAGCACCGAACAGATTGAATGCGGCACTAAAAATGCGGAACCTCTGTTAGAATAATACGAAAATCTTCTTCGACTCTCTCTTGCTCTTATGTCTTATTTTTTTCCCCTGAATAACTTTGCTTGATTGTTCTATTACCCTGACTTCAGCACTGACTGAGAGGGGGACGGTGAGCAAGCTGGACTTTTGGTTTATGTCGTCTTTTCGGTGTAGATTAAAATAGGTGGAACAAGAAGAAAGTGCAAGGAAGTGAAAGGTGGAGGTTGTGTGTGGTGCTGCTGTTCGTAGTAGCTGTGGGTGTTGGTGGTGGATTTTATGTGAAAATATTTTATTTTGATTGTTTCGTGATACTTCTTTCGTGCCTTGTTCCTCCGGCTATGTAGTGTGCTTTACTCCCTACCTACTTGATGTGTATTATATTCATACATATTAAGTTGATTGGACTTGACAGATCATTCATATTGAAAAAAACAAGTTCAAAAATAATAGGATTTTCTAGATTTTTAGAAGCAATTTTGTCAAATTAGACCTAATTCTAAACAATTATTATTAAAGTTTTGTAAAGTGAATGAAACGTGAAGTGAGTGTTTTATCTTCGCGTTATTTCATGTAGTGTATTCGTTTCTTCTTATCTTGTAAAGGATGAGAATATAATTATATCACTTGAATGATCATTTTGCCTTGTCAATTAAACGGTCGTTTCTTCTTCCAACATGTTAAATATTACAGGGAATTGGATTTCTCTTTTACTGCTAGTCTGAAGATGTTAGTCTTCTTATGTTGTTGTCACATGAGTCAAGATAGAAGAAAGGCAGCCTTAAAGAGTTTGACAAGTTGACAACGACAATTTCCCTTATATCAATAAATAAAGGATCTAAACAATGAAAATGTTTGTGACAGGTGTAATGTAATTGAGATTTAGTCCTTATCACTCCGACATCAAAAAACCAAGTCAGCTAGAATGATTAAAGTAGAACACTGTCGTTTCTTATTCCACCACATGAGGAAAAATATTCTAATCAATTTTTTCTAATGTAACTGCTAGCATTCCCACAACATGCAATGATAAAGCGATAAAAATATGAATGACGACTAATTTCTGTTCTCAGTGTTTTGTGCTGCCTGTGTTCGTGTTTTTTATGAGCAGTTGTGAGCACAACTTGTAAATTATCATGTCATGGAAAGATGACAGGCGACGTAATCAAAGAAGAAAAACCAAGTGGAAAACTTTCCATAAATAACCTAGAAGATCATACTACAATTTAATGTCTTAGTATCTCAGTGGTTCTGGGGAAGAATTGTGTTTTTCCCTGGAAATCGTTTCCCTCGCAAATAGTATGAGGACAGTTTTGAATTTCTTGTCGTATTAGTGCCTTCATCCATCAGATCAGCAAATCTTTGCAACCAAAGTATAATGATGTCCTGGATAATAATGACGTAGAAATGTTGTTTACGTAGAATACGATACGATATTGTGCTATGCTGACCCCAAAAATAGTCAGAAAAATGAAAAGAAAGAGGAACTATATTTATCATAATTCTCTTCCTGATCATCCCTTCGACTTAGGTGGTTGTATTTTATTTACACTTGTGCTCTTTCCCACAGTTGGTCAGAATAAATGACTAACTTACTGAGAAGTGCGTTTCCACCATCGATTTCGAAACTATTCTCATTCTGTTCAGCGCCATTTCTATAAATACTTAGCTCATACCACAAATATTGATGCATCATAAATGATCCAGCTGGAGGGTCTAATTGCCTATATGAAATTGACGTTTGTAAGTTTTCATGAACGACCGTCCTTCTTCTTCTGCTACTACTGTCCTTTCCATCAGATGCTAAAATATGTGGACGTTTTACTTGTCTGTACTAGAGTTTCTCAAGCATGAACTAATGAGCAGAATACATAACAAAGAAAAACATGGGAAATATTAACTGACATGACATGTCAACCAAAGAAATATATTATCAACGTCTGTGTGCCTTTTCCCTTGTGTGGTTTTTATTTGTTATAAATTAACAAAAGGGTCTGCGCTATACGTCTAACAACCAATTCCTTATTCTTATTACTTGCTTGCTACTCCTTGTTCTTTCCATCCATCCTGTTCATCATCATCATGTTTACAAACTACACTAACTTTGGACTTCTGAAGTCCTCTTTGCCCGCTTTGTCCGTGGCTGGTGCCGCAGGGAGGGATAGAAAGCTTATCAAACTTGTGAATATCGGAGGTGACAATTCCGGTAACACTGGGGATGGGCAAAAACGTGGAAATCGGTAAAAAACGCAAAAAAATATGTCGAATTGCTCTACTAAGTCACCTCGCAGAGAGATCTTCACAGTTTGTTGCAAAGTACTTAAATTTTAGGCGTTGAAATTCAATCTAGCCACAAAAGTCAATGTGTGAATGATATGGAGAGTAGAGCAGCACAAAATGATAGCATTTTCTCCAAAAGAAGATTAAATTGATGAGATTGTATTCAACAAAACGATACATTTATCGCCACCACACACCGTTTTATGCGTCACTAACTACTAAACTGTGCACGTACACTAAAGGTTTAGTATTCCTATTAAAACATTCCAACAGCTTTGCCTATTCACCATTCATAACAGTATAATTGTATGTATTTCATGAAATATAAATATGTACACTTGCAGATTCCAATGGGATTGCTTGGCTTGCTGGCTTCTCTAATTTTCATAATTTAAAGACTGCGAATTCCATGCACTGCACAGTTTGCTAGTGTAAATAATCACAACAATATACGGAAAGAATAAAATAATGCACTTTAGGGAAACGAGTCTAGTACCACTGGGGAAAATGAGCATCATCATAGTGCCACTGTGATATCTTTCAAAAATATTATTGACAAAATCCATGTACAGCCATCTCATTTGTTTCTGCTGTTTTTATTTCCAAAGCCTACTACAGCGTTCAACGATTTTGACATACTCATTTTCTACAAGTGTACACAGAACTTAGCATAAACACATACATTGCAGTTGATTTTTTCTAAAAAAAAATCACAGTTGTCTCTAAAAAGATCCTTCCCATAAATTATAATCAGAACAACAATAAATAAAAAGGGATTTGAAGAGAAAAATCTAGTATGATTTATTTCTTTTTTATGGCAATATGTAAAATAAAACCATTTTCATATTGGCTTTATCCACACAATGACCACATATATGTTACTTTGTGTATTATGAACTTGCAGTATCTCTTTGCGAAATTGCCCATTTCCAATTTCATTTTTGCTTTTGTTAGCCCCTCTTTTGACAGAATATTGCTGTTATATAATATGTACATATTTAGCTGTTTTCCTCAACACGCAACTCAGAAAAACAAACAACAATTCTCTAAAACAGCATGCCATAACCAGACTTTCAGCCTCCTGCCTCAGGTTTTCTTCTAGCATGTCCATGACTATGACATGTTATATGATTTTCTTATTCGAATTTGAGCATAAACGACTTTTTGTTAGTCACATCAAAACACGATGTTAGTTTTCATCTAGTTTATTGCAATTTCCCCCTTTACGTAGTAGACTGCAGTTATTTTACCATTTTCATAAATTTATTGCTACTTTAATTACTCAAGGCCAATAGTGTTTACACGAAAACCAACGATAATTAACACACAGCTAATAAGCATGTTACAAAAACTTTCAGTAAAAACCATGCATGTAAGTATACGCACATTCATTCATAATTTTATTTGCCAACTTCCCCTGTTTCTACAAACGTAATAAGCCATGTGTAGTGTAAACTTGTAAAAGACGATCAGTTTACTTAATTTATGTGTTTACAAAATACCTTTCATTCCATATGCACATTAGAGACCTTGCACTTCACCTGACACGATATACGAAATCCCTTTCATTGCATGCATTTCATTTCATCCATTTCAGCAAGTCGTTCCTCTTAAAGCTTGCACAAAAGAGAATTATTAAGAATTTTAGGTAAGTAGAAGAATTTTAAAGTAGGTTTCATAACAAAAAGTTTCAACACGTCATAGTCATGTCATGTGGCAAAAAGAATTGTCGTCTATGTTCACCGACTACAAGATTAGCTACACATGTAGCATTAATTACTAACAGAACAATATTAGTTCTGTTCCCAAATGAATTCGTCCGTCAAACTGTCAGAGTCATTGTATTGGTTTCGACTTGTCGTCCTGATGAAAGAACTAGAGTCCAACCTGTCCTTACTAGTAGTTGAAACATGGTGTAATAAATTTATAGAAACAACATTACAAAAGGTGCATGTAATTTAAAAGGTACTAAATGCGGTGCGTGCATGCCCACTCAAAAAAAATCGCATTTAAAAAAATCTTAGCTCATGATAAAGAATATAAAGGTGAAAGGTTTCAGATTTTTATTCACCTGTTGGTTGGAAAGGATAGTAGGACCATCATTGACACCGTAACGACTTAGTATGCACCTGTACATTTGGAAGCAGTTACTGCCTCATAGAATTTCACTTATTTCAATCCATTGTATTATACATGAAATATGACATTAACTTATAGTTAATGGTCTTTACTTATTTTATATTTTAGCTGATTCAGTTTTCCCCCATTCTTCCAGACAAAAACTGGAAACTATAGAATTATTATTGATAAATTTATTTTTCAGATTTAATTGTGTAACGACCTCTACTAAATGTCAGGTGTATGGTGTACTACACAAACAACAAGAAACCCCTTCAATCTAAAATCAGCCGAGTTTTTTTTTAAATTCTGGTTAAATTTTAAAGGAAGCAAGTACGGGGTTTGGTTTAGCTACTATAATTCTCTTACATTAACATTCAACATTCATTCTTAACATTTTATTTTGAGTATATTAAATTAAATCTAACAGTTACATTGAATATAAAAGTAAAACAATAAATGATAAAAATCCGTATTTACTCAACTTTTACTAGTGTGCTAGATACATCATCGAAACAGTTTCTCGATGTGAAAATATCCCAATTGGCCAAAGAATTATACTAACTTGCATATTAGATAAATTTGATTTCTATATCGCACACAATTTGTTCTCTGTACTTAATTAGTGGCCAATAAACGTTTTTGTGCATATTGACATAGTATTGACATGTGTAAATAAATATCATTTTGCAGAATTTAAATGCAAAGAAAGTCTAATCTCTCAAGTTTCGTCATGGCATGCATTTTAACTTGATTGGCATAACTAGAATGTACAACCTATTTCTTTTTTAAGAAAACTATATTCTCAAACATATTCATGGCCAAATATTCAGGTCATGTTATAAAAACGGAAGAAATTCAAGAATTCCGTTGGTTTTTTAACGCAACCCCTTATCTTTATGTATTATTTTAAAGAGAATAGTAAAGTTCCATGCAAAAAATGTTGCGAATCGCCTACATATGTAGTGCATTGAGAAAGTACTCTTGATGATGATGATCACAATAATCCAGCACGAAACTGCCAGCCCTGGATGACTAGTAATCATGCAACAGTAAAAAAATACACAGCATACAGCAATCTACTCCTTTTTTTGTGCATTGCAGTTGATTGCGGTGACGGTGTATAGCAAAGCAGACAATCTGCAAAAAGTGGTATTTATTACTGTAAAAGAAAATTTTATTTTAAGATAAAAATGTAAAAATTTCTCATAAAAATGGAAAGGAAAAACACAGAGTGAAGTCATCATCATCAACGGGATCGTGAAATTCCGCCATTTTTCTACTACTATGCGCATGGGAAAATTGGACAAGAACAAATACATGCAAAAATCCTATTTTTAAAAAGAAAGAAACGTTATATCCACATAAAACAGTTGCTTATATCATGACATGACAAACTGCATTATATTTTTTGCTTTTAAACTTTTTTTCATTTTAAGCGAAAAGCCTATTTATATGCCTTCAGAAATGCATACATTGTGTTGTACTTATGGTCTTGCTACTGCTGGCCATTTAAATCCATGCCCAGCCCAAATGTAGACCAAACCTTTTCCTACCACCTTTTTCTGTATGCCCTGCGGTGTTTGCACTTTCACATCGCTTTCTCATAACTTCACCATAAGAAATCTGTACTAAATTAAAACCTATAGAATTTACGGTGTGATGGTGGTGATGATGAACTAGCTTTTTTCAATTGTCGTTCGCCTGAAAGCTATCAAAAAAAAATATATGCGTTCCTCTACATTATAGAAATCAGATGATGGGATGAACAAGGATTTAAAAAAATTAACATGTATTTGTTTTCTTTCAGCAACGATTTGATGAGTGTGAGTTGTTTGCAATAATAAGGATGAATCGATGACTTGCTTGTAAAAAGAAGAATGATAATGAGACGGAAATTGGCTTGATTATTGTTGTTCATGATGTTGTCATTGCTACTAGAAAATTACATAGATTGCACCCTAGTGTGTAGTGTTTTAACGACTTGAGTGTTTCAAATAATTAATTCGTGTTGAATCCATCCTGATGTTGTTACTGCTGTTTTACTTCTACTTTTCTTCTACTAATTCTACTTCTATGATGAACTCAACTTTACAACATCGTCTCGAAAAGATGTTGGGATATGCCCTTTAGTGTCCTTATAACAAATTAATACATGAGTGATGCTAGTTAAGCCCCGTAGAAAAAAATAGAATGTGATTGTTTTCGAAGTATACTGATATTGTACTGTATCAAATAGCTGTACAAAATCTTGTTTGTTGTGTTGTTGTCTGCGTGTGCCTCTTGCGCTAATATAACTCTAAGTAGCAAAAAATACATAGAGAAAAGTAACAGCAAACATGTTGTCTGCAGTGAACGTCAAAACGGATTTAAAAAGGTCAGTTCAAATAATACCATCATAATAAATGAACGCTAATTCTCTGTAACAACATATACTTTTTCTTATTATTTTGCCACGATTATTTTTTCTAATAACTAAACTTATCAGTATGTTTCATCTTTAAAGCGACTTTAAAGCAAGTATGCAGTATATCTAATCCATTTGTCCGTCTCTGTTAGCGCGAAAACATCCACAATGCACTGTTTAAGATTTCCAAACTTTGGATTTCACCAATCAGTTGATTTGGGTATTCGGCTTGATGAGCTTATTGGTCTGCCGAGTCAGTTGGGTCCAAATCCATTTTTATGTACAACACAATACACTAAAATTAGACAAGTACCTCTTAATATAAATATCTTACAATCTGATACTATCATTATGCATAATTTTCCAGGTAAAAAAACTTAACCTGGAAATGCCTAGGTCATTTTTTAAATATTAAATTTATTAAAACATACAATGCTATTTATTGTACGCTTGAATTTATCTGCCTTGACTATACTACCCTGTCAAGTATCAAATCAAATAATTTTCCGCTTTGACACCAAAGACTCGTCTTATTTACAACAGTATTTAAGTCTTCTTTTTGCAAAAGTAAAGATTTTTTAAATTCAAATAGTTCCGTAAAAATCCGTATAGTTGTTAGGTTTATCTTTGACTTACTTTAACTAATATTGTAAATCGGGTAAAATCAGAATGAACTATTTACCTTTAAAATGTTTAAAAGGTTATTAATACCATACTTTACATAGGTATAACTATATCTATATCTTATGGAAGAAAGGCTTGAATAATACGTACATATTGATAATTACGCCTTATTGCATTGTAGTAAAAGCGGATACCGAAACAAAATGTTTTTCTCAATTTTCGTGTGTACTATCAGTACTATGTATATATGCATGTAATAACACGTATTCAAATTAACGTGCAATAACATCAAGTTTTGTATGTACATATGGTATCTTATACTCTGATTATTATGGTTTGACTTCTAAGTCTATAAATCTTGGCCAAAATTTCGGGTTTTTATGGTGTATTTACTTAACACGTGAAAGTGTATTTTGTGTATATGGGGCATCATGAGACAAAATACACTTTCACGTGTTAAGTAAATACACCATAAAAACCCGAAATTTTGGCCAAGATTTATAGACTTCGAAGTCAAACCATAGTAAATGTGACAACATTATAGCTTCGAATGTGGCATTGAAAAGTGAAGGAAGCGTAAAAAAGTATATTTGTTCGAAGATAATTTTATTTTTAAACCTATTTAGTGCCGCGTCGTTTCCAGCAAACTGACTAAATGAACTGGCTGTATCAGCCTCCTCGTTCTCTTCCACCCACAGCTGCCTGGTTCATTGCTTGTTAAAAGAGCAGATTAAGTTTAAAAAAGAACCGAAATGAATTCTCTTTCTTTGAAAGTGTAGTAAAGTTAAATGGTCCATTTTCATAAACGATAAAAAAAGAAGGGGATACTTACCAGGGTCAAAATTGTACACAAATAAGGGAGACCGAATCGCAAAAAAGTGCACCGAAGAGAAGAGAAAAAAAAAAAAGAGTTTACCAATGACTATCTCTCAAACTCTTTTTTTTGACGACTCATAAAACAAAACGCAAGAACGCCGAAAGGGTGCTACTGCGAAATGAGCTCTGCGCTATTACATACAAAGTCATAGAAGCGTTCTCGGATGCTGTTGATGTTGGTGGTGAGGCGAATCCTTTAAAGACACAAAAAGAGCCTTCTGTCAAACTAGCAGACAAATCGTAGTTTAAATGTTGAGAAAAATTGCAAACTTTTCCCGTAGCAGCGCAGTGACAGTAAACCTTTTTTATTACAAATTACGATTTTATGTCTTTTTAACGAACACATTTTGTTTAACCCACATTTTTTCTCCATATAACTCTCGTATAGTTTCAACCAGCTAAATTTCCACTGCTGTGTCGTTACATGTTATACTAAACGCAGCTGGTGCTGTAATAAAATATGTGATCTGCATATATGTATACTAACATTGTATCTACTAGCAGCATAGATCAAAAAGAACAGTCTACGCAATTACGCATCTCTTTCGCAATAGTAGTCATGTAGAAATTTCGATCCAGTTGACTTCCTCATAATTAGCCTATATGTCACTATATTATATAAGAGATCGTTTTTTCGACATCATTTAATTTATGCGTATCCTTGTATGAGCATGAACACATTAGAAGTAACTTTAAATTAAAATACTTATTTTCAGCGTAAAAACTTTTAAGCTGTGTATGTTGAAAAAACGAGTATGAGCATTTTATTTCGTCTTGTCAAATCATGTCATTGAATGACTGTAAGATGATTTTGCTGATTAGCAAAGGAACCTTGGAATAAGTTGTATGGTTACACTTGAAAAGCGGATAATAAAAGCAGTTGGCGTCGCAAAGTAAGAGACTTATTTACTTGCTTGCAGTTAGCATTTTAATGCGGTAAAGAAAATTCCTGCAATTCTAAAGAATTAAATACATAATTTAATAATAACTAAAAAATTCTTTGAGTCAAGACAAGCTGTATGAGTGTCCACTCGTGTGTACGCCATATCTTACATACCTATACAAATCTGTTTGGTTTTCTTACTTGCGTAGAAGTCAACAACAGCACTCATTGTCGCATTTTCTTGCAACAGATGTCATGTGTATCATTTCAAAACGTAGCATCATCTTATCATCGATACAACACCACAGAACTACAAGTTTTCCATTTTTCATCAGCATTTCCCATTTGATGTGACTTTTTCATGTTATTTTTCTATCTTGCGTGTAAAAATCTGCAGAATTTATTTCACATAACATTTTTGTTGAGTCTGCATTTCAGAGGAAGTCAGAAGTAGTGCATGAGCGCAGTCAGTAGCCAGCCACTATGTCGACTACTTTGACGACGACTGATTGACTGTTTCTCTTTTTCTTCAACCTATCTGTCTCGATCCGACTTGTGTTTGTGCGAAAGTAAATTTTGCAAAATGAAAACGTATGCAAGCAAAGAGATTTGACTGACATCGAAGTTGTGTTTTAATGTATATTTTTGAATGTGTAGGATTTTTTGGATGGATTCCATCCATTCTAAAAGATATTTGTGTATCTCTTTAAGTTGCTTGTATGCAATGGAGTCACACGCAAACAAGTTTTGTGTTGCACTGCTGTGTGTCTACTCGAATTCCATGTACCGGTGATGCAACAAACCTATTTGTAATTTTCTTCTTTGAGCAATCCCAATCGACTAAATGTTATCACTCATTTAGATGTTGTCTTGCTTCTATGGCGAATTCTATGAAAAATATAATCCGACAAGGATAATGATAATAATGCTGATGAATTGTAATTTAATTAGCGTAATAAGCTAAGTCATTTTCTTTTGACAGATAAATATTTCAATCGTCACCATAGTTATCCTCCAGTCGTCGCAGAAAGTGGGATTGTTCCTGAATTGTTTCACTTGGTTTGCTGGCTGGCAGCAATGCTTTTGTCATCAGTGGAAGGGTCATGAGGTGTCATCAGCTAGCATAATTCTCTTGACCAGGAACATTTGTATGCATCAAAATGACTACACGACGACTAGAGTCTATACGATTGTCGGTTCTTTCACATGCAATAATGTAAAACATATTGCACATTGTAACTCAATTCCACTTTAAAATACTATCATCATTAGCATCATTCTCATAATATCTTCAAAATGAAGACGACTCACTCGACTTGAGTTTTTGTATTGGTAAATCCAATGAAATGGATTACGAGAGAGACATCACCTAAAATAATTTTGAAACACAACGATGTATAGAAAGCAGGATGGCATTTACAACAAAGCAAATTGGGGAAATGCTGAAGTATCAAGTCTATTTTTAAGGTAAACACACTTGTTTGCACGCTGTACATGTTATGTACATTTACTATTCTCATCAAAAATGTGTGCACACTGTCCTGAACATCTAAGAACGAACAAAGTCAATTTGACAGCCAAAAGTGAGAAAGGGATTAACGTATTATCAAAATGTGTAATCCCGAATCCTGATACATTGTACTGTTCTATATTGAAAGATTTCCCTTCGCTGATTTTGTATAAAAGAGCCAAAAAAATGAAATAATGAGAATGCGGAGGAGTAAAATGGAGAAAGACCCGCTGCAATGATTTGCAGTAATTTTGCCATAAGACTGACTGGATTTTTTGTATTCATTTCCCCTAAATAAGACACTATTTTGAACAGCGAAAGGAAGATTTTTACACAGGTTTGTAGGAACAAGGCTGTTTGGATATTCATCCGTCAGTACAATCTCATTTCGCTAGACTCCTAAAAACGATTCCGCTACTTCCTACGGTTAGTTTTTTTTTGTAATTTTCCCCCAGTAATTTCCAATAATATATTCAGATCTAGTTTTACAAGAACTACGTAAATACGTTAAAGAAGTGTAATACATGTATGTACATATAAGCAACTTCATTGCCTTTATGTTTACATTACACATTACTCAATGTATTACAATGTGTACATAACAAACTTCGACGAGCTATATGCATTACGTAAACGTTAACAAAAACTCATACTGACCTTCACTATCATCGCTTTGCAATTTTACACACAATGTGTGGACTGTGGACATGTGTCTTTATATGAACATGAACTCATTTCATTATTGTTTCGTAGACAAGAAAAGGAGTGATTCCGTACATCGCGAATCTTTTGTTTTAAAACCGTTTTAATGACTTTCCTTCTTTTGCTTTCTAAATACAGACACACATACATATATTCCTATTAGATATTATATAACAACTAAGTTTACTGACTGACGGATGACTATCATCCGCATCCAAAACGAAAGCAGGGTATATTATCCGGTATCTACACAGTACGCAAACACAATTACCATTCCATTATCATCGTACATTACAAGACGAACAAATGGTGTAAGGCTGTCGATGAGTCTATTTTAGCTCATCATCCTCATTCACGCTTACATTGCAATTGTGTATTTTTATCTACGGCATGATGTTACCTTAACCAGAACCGACATCAGACGTTGCCTTCACTATAATGTACGTAACATGCTAAATTGTTAAATATTACACACACACGCATGAGTGCTTTCAGTGAGAGGGAATAGAAAACAAGAGAGAGAGAGGGTTAGTTGTTGAGTTTTAGTTGAATTGGAGAAAAACACAAAATCAAGAAAACAATTAGTTTTGTAGTAATAAACAAAAAACTACAACTACTTTCATGCAAGTGTGCATATTAAATTTACACCAAGTTTTGATGTTATTGTTAAGATAACTGTCATTCAAAAATACGCAGGACTTTTTTTTGCAATAGTCCGGGTGTACAAATACTTACATTAATACTTCAAAGTACTGCCGTGCAGAGCAACATGGAAATACATGGCTGCGTTGTGGTTTATGTGCAAGATGAGTGGGCTAGAAATTAGCTGATAACAAATATATTGTTTGTTCTTGAATATGATAATGAGTTATCATCGTGCGTCATTGTTTGAGATTTCACTTTCAAGTGGGTATTATCTTATGTGCTCATCTAGGATTGCAAAAAAGGGCGAAAATATTATTATTTACAAGTGTGTGTTCTTCTAGTTTTACAATACAAGTTCATTCTTTGGCACGTTCATTTTCTAATATTTTTCGAGAGCGAATCTCTTTGTTTGTATTTATGAGTGTAAGAAAGACACTCAAGGGTTTCTTCACGTATCTCAGGAGGAACGTCACCTTTTTCATGGACAGAGACGACGCAAGCACCCCTGCAACAGTTGATCTTGTTGAGGCCTCGGAAAAAAGTTTTCTTGTGGGGGCCAACGATAGTCGGTCTGTCATTTATTATATGATTATCAGACACGTACCTAAATACATGCATGCGTTTGCCTTTGAAATTACGAAGCTAGCAAATCAAAATAGCAAAATAACATACTTCAGCAGCATAACATATGTAATTCTTTCAGCAGAGCATCCATTAAAAATTAAATGGAAAGGTGAAATCAGAATTGATTTTTTCCTCCTCAGTGTCCCTTGAATAATGAAGTATGTAAGAAAAAGTATTTTCGTTGCAAGCCTCGACTGAAAACCAGGAAGAACTAACACATGTTACAAATTTTTTATGCGCACAGTTTGTTTCGCAATGAAAAAAAATATGTGAGGAATGAGCGTGTCCATGAAAGTTTGTCGGAATTTTATAATATCCAGATATATAATGTCGCAACTTATACATACGTGCGTGGTCTTGTCTACTTGCTTTTTCTTGCTTTCGACTACAAACGGTTTTAATAGTTTCATTATTTATTTTGATCATATTTATAATCATGGTAATACTCGTAGTTTCTGTAGACGATCCTCTTTTTTTGATGATAAACTTTACAATCAATATAATATAACAGTTGTCGTTGTTCTAATTATTACTATTCAATTTTTAGAGTTTAGCCACCGCAAGATGATATTTACTATTTAAACAAAAATATTATTAGACCCAGCATTCACAAAGTTAATAGCAACAACCATTACACTGCAACTGAAGTGTTGTGTAACTTTAAAATTAAAAAAAAACTTTGCATAACTGAGTGAGTAATATGTCCATTTAGCCGATCGGACTCAACACAACGTAAATCTCAACACGAAACTAACGAATATAAACGAACGAGTTGATAGACAAATGGAGAAAAAGCGAATGAAAAAAGTTCCTCTAATCAATACATGTGAATATTTAATAAGGGAATGGGAATAGACAATACCTTTTTTTCTCATACATTGCTTGCCATCTAATATTTCACATTGTATTACGCTTAGTCTTTTCGGGAGACAGGGTGGAAGGTGTATGCTTAATATTTGCATTCTTGTTTATTTATTTCAATGATAAAGAACTTGTGAATAGTTAGCCAAAGAAGGATGAAAAAGAGGCCTTTTTGTGCCTTGTCTATTTTCACTCTGTCGATTGTATCTTTTGTCTTCGTTTTTGTTGCTTGGATGATGGGTGGCTAATAAAAGTGGGCTAATAAAAGCTTTAATGTTTGTAGTCGAAAACGCTACACAAAGAAAAAAAATGACAGAGAAAACATCTCAAAGCCGGTTATAGCAATACAGACAGAACAATGTTGTATGTGTTTACATTTTATAGCATTTGCAATTACTCTCTACTGTTTTGATGATGATTATGGTTAATGAGGGAGTTTGTTTGTATAAAAGTATGTATATCCAGCAGGCTCATCAACAGCACCATAATCGTCATCGTACTTGTATTTTTTTAAACTTCACAAAACTTTTACCTCGTCTGTTTTAATGGGTGCGTGCAGAGCATAGATGTCCAACTTACTTTCACTAAGAAATTATTTTTATTTACTTTGCTGCTTGCCTTCCCCTGAAATGCCTCAATAATGGTTCTCTCAGAAACTTTTTCACAGCAGTAAACTTTAAAGAAATAAAGCATACGTGTACATATACACAAAAATATATACAGAAAACAGAAGCAATTCAAAGAGGACAACTACAACAGAACAAAGCGAGAAAGTTGGTAGTTAGGAACAAAAATATAATATACTTAGTAATAGTTTCTCTCTCTGAAAACAATAATATTCTTTATGAATGCATATAGGAAGGAGTACACAAATATATGTAGCATATTGAAGTATGTATAGGAGCATTGTTAAAAATGTAGCATATTATTTTCGTTAGTAAACAACAAAAATCGCTTCAAGAAAAGCACTTGGGCTTGCTGTTATTTTTGTTGTTGCTCGTTCCGCTAAAGTTATTTTTATTTTAAGAGGAAAAAGTGGAAATATGTTGTTGATGGTCTGTACCTCATTTTGCTCTCTTTTTCTTTTAAACATATTCCCTCAAGACTCATCATATTGGTACATTTAACTAGCACTACCGGAACGAACAAGAGAAAAGTTCGTTCAAGCAACGAACGTTCTCACTTCATACCTGTTCCTCTGTGACCGGTACAACGATGGAAAATGTGTCGACGACGTGTCGGCAAAAATAGGAATTTTCTCTGAATTATTATTATTTTTGTTTAAAGACTTATAAAGGAATTAAATCGTGGGTGTGAGGTATGTACCTATGTACTTTAAAATAAACAAACGTGTGTGGCTCAAAGATGAAAGAAAAATGTTTTACGTGTATTTAACCATTCCGTAGTTACAAATACTACATTCGTTTCACATGATGGTAGTATTTCAAGTATAAACTGCCCCTAAATTTAACCAGACATGAATTCATCCGGAGATGAAACAACATAACAGTGACATTGAACTTTGGCATCAAACTGCTGGATGAAGTACCTATTTATTTAGCGACACAAATAATAGGAAGCTTCCAGAGAAAGCAATCCATGTATGCCACAAAGCTCAATATCTATTGGGAAATCGAATTTACAAAATAAATAGATGAATACGTAAAATTCGACTATGAACACTTTCGATGCTTTTAGAACATGAATACAAATGCCATCCTTGAAAATTTACATATGATGCCATGCCATGTGGTCATGTCATATGCTTGCTTATACATACGTACAATGTAAATGTACATATTTTTCATCTATCACCACTTAACTTATCGCAACCGCGGAAAGCATAAAAATAATTTATCAGCTTGATCCAGCTTTATGTGTCAGAAAGGTAACATAATATATCATTCAACTTTATCGTTGAGTACGAAATTCAGAAAAAAATGAGGCATGCAGAATTATAAAGACATATATACTAAGCAACATTGGTAGCAGCTTGGAGCGTGATGATATTAAGTTGTTTCCTAACTTGACTACTTTTTCCAATGCATTCTTAAGTAAGCCACAACAAAAGTATTTGGCAACGTATTTGAGTGTGTCGATGCGTACATATTACGAAAAGTTGCTTTCTCTTTAAGAAATGTGCTTAAGCATTTATTAGTACTAACATATTTACATTATGCAGTTTGCACAAAAAGGTACATATTTATGTGTGTACGTATTGTCCAGTTCTTATTCGTCAAGTAAAACTTCTGATATTGCTTGTGCTTGGGTATTCTTGATCTACAAAGAGTATTTAAGCAAATAAACTTGCATTAATAAAACTAGTTTTTATATTGTCTGATGCTGAAAGCAGCTGATACTTTTATTTTTTTAACTACCACTATTTTAATTTATAAAAGCAAAGGAAATAAATGACAAAGATATTTGTGAAAGAAATCCTCAATAAATTGGTTTCAAGTATACACGAACTCTCAAGTTGCAATTATAATACTTTCTCCTTGTGTTTAACTTATTCTTAAAATAGCGAGAGTAAATTTTCCCCCTGATAATTTCAGCAGGTCCTAACTAGGTCCTAACTAACCAATTGTAATGCATCAACAAAACACTACGCTGCTAATATTTATTGGCGTGAACAATCCCTAAAATAAATTACTGGACAACTCTTGCTACATAAACTGCTGTTCCGTTGATATACATATGTACAATACCTACTTCACTATTTTCTCTTTCTTCTGTTCAATGATCAACTATTTTTTTGTTCAAACTTCAGCATGCATACTCAAGCATAAAAAACTAAAGTGTATAAGCTAACAACATAGATTACACATGGTACAACTGTTATGGTCATGCAGTAATAAACCCCGTAAAACTTTTAAATAGGATTCTCGAAAAAAAATGTTCATTTTAAATATGTCTGGCTGAAATTACGTCATGTTTGGGATCGATTACGTAATTTTTGGGATCGATTACATAATGTTTGGGATCGATTACGTAATGTTTGGGATCGATTACGTAATGTTTGGGATCGATTA
>JAQFZH010001015.1:0-25009 GCA_034695485.1 Entomobrya nivalis
AATATTGACTTATATCAAAATCACTGGAAAAAACCTCAACATTTTATTTCTGGAAATGAATTCAATGACTAAAAAGACTCAATTTAAGATATCATGTAATTAAATTAATACTTAATTTGGACGCATGCGTACGTACACGTAAAACAACTTTTCGTAAGTGCGTTGCATGATGTAAGTATGTTATGTGTTATGTATGATGTTGCTTAGAAGCGTGTAGAATCTTTAATATGTCGCCCAATCACCTTCGTTTTACTTCACCTCTTTGTTACAATCAATGGGTAATCAATCAACAGGACAAGGTGGAGTTGGATTAGAATTACTTACCGAAAATTCTTTTTTTTTGTGCAGCTTTCTGTTAATGTTGAGAATACTGGTTGATGCTGATGCGATGTTATTATAACTTACCTTGAAAATCACTAGTCCTATTGCTGCTGTTATAATAACTAAAAGAAGTCATTGTTTGCTTGTAATAAATCAATTTCACGCCATTGAATGGAAGAAGTAAAGGAAACTACTTGTTTAATATGGCGTAGTATGAAATGAACAGCTTCAATTTAATAAAAAGCTCTCTGTGCAATTCGCAAACTTTAATTTTCCAAGTTAAATCCGAAAAGTAACGAGTTTTGACGTAAGTGTTGACTAGAATATCATGCACACCGTATCAATTTCGACATTAATAATGGCAGTAGGTTACACACCTTATATACAAGGTTTGGTTTTTCCTGTGCTGCAACATCATAAAATATTTATTATAGATGTTCGGTGAATATGATGCGCTAATCAGTGAACCATAAGTGCAATCAATATTTTAAAGAACATTTGCCTGTCAATTTATTTTCTATGTTGAAGTTAAAGGTTAAATATGAAATTAGGAAAACAACTTACCTGGGCTGTCACGTTAAATTTTGGGTGATTGAAGTTATATGTATGTACTTATTGTACGTGCATGCCCTATGGGATTGCCGGAAATTTTCGCCAATTACCCTAAATACAATTTTATGTCAATGAAACAAGCTCTCTGAAAATTATCCAAGTGAGTTAATATTGTATCGTCAAAGTAATCCCTGAATTATTGACGCCCAATGAACAATATCAAAAGCAACTATTGGCCATGCATTTAGAAATTTGAAATCATGTTGGTAATTCTTCACACTATGTAACCGTCAATACCACTGTCTAATTTTATCTTCATAATTCATAATCCTCACTTTCAAAATCGTCATATAGATGTGATGTGATGTTTAGCACGCTAATAAAATCTAAAAAAGCCCTCTTGTGCATCAATGATGACGTCAGTGATGACGACGATGACACAATACAATCAAAATTAACAGAAAACTGCTTGAAAAACTCCTGTTGTGTCTTTGAATGTCGCATGTGTCATTCATTCATCGTTACAAACTTCCGACGAAGCACATCATCTTATCGTTGACAATATTTGACTTCACGGTTGACACATGAAGCATGGATACCTACTCAGGGTTATGAGCTTGTTTGTATGATTCCTCACGATTATGTCTTTTTGTCGCAGCCTCCAAAACCACTTCGATATTAAAAATTCCTTTTTCTTGTTTACCTAATACCATTTTCTGAATAATCACAAAAACAGGATTTAAGGTTGAGCCATAAGTTAATGTTGTAAGGAGCACGGAAAGTCACTGAAATGTTTTCATGTTAAGCCTATCATGTAGTCTCTACTACCAGTTATCATGGACTCTCACAGGAACGCATCAAGTAAAATAAACAGCCATGACAAGAGTACCTTGCAAAACAAAGGTTTTCACAGAAGAAGCATTTTCTTCATTTTTTTGTACAATTTCTCATCAAAAAACACTTATATAAAAGCATCAAATCAATATCAATCAAAAGGATTTCGAGTTGATTTGTATCGCACAGGATGGGTGGGTACAAGAACAAGTAAACAAGATATTATTCGGTGTGGTACAAAGTGCAGCAATGAATTTGCAATGTAAAACTATTTGTTATTATCAAATATTCTCACTTATCATTTCCACCAGATCGATAGCGAGGAAGGTCTTGAGAGACTTTGTTTCTTGTTTTATTCACCTTACCTTTTATTCAACACGAGTATTAAGCAGAATGTTTTTTTAATCATATGAGCCAATGCACAAACTATAATTTACTTTAAACGATTCACGGAAAAAATCGATTATCTTTTAACGAATTGTTATTTTATTGTGTATTATGTGACGATATGTTATGCATTAAATGATTTTGCATTTTTGTTCCGAGATGATAATAATTATGATGTATTTCTTATCATAGATTTATTATTATGGCTTTCATAGATATAGTAATTAGAATCTAACGTCAAGTAAAGTTTCAAGTTAAGTATCGATTGCATAAAAATTGCACAAAAATAGTTTACGAACTGAATTTTTTACATTAAGATTACAACGTCGACAAACCTTGAACACTTCCCAAGTCCGCTTTTTTGTTCAATAGAAGCAAGTATTTTCATATGTGTGCATGCTATATGCAATGTATAATTAGACATTAAAAAAATGTCTCCCTTGCTCGCTCCGTTGCATTCAGTTGACATGACTAGAGTGTTTTCTTCCTTGTAAGGGCATGGTAGTTATCTAATAATGTTATATTTACCACCACAATAATAATAATAAAACACTCTGCGAGCACAAACTGTCATTCAGGAAAAAAAATCAAGATTTCTTTCAAATGTGACAATTTACATTCAATAGACGTGTGAGCGCCTTGGTAAATAGTATTTTCTTAGAACAACCTAAACCTAACTGCTACTGATGACGATGATGACAACGACGGAAGGAGAGGAATAAAACTACATATTGTACCACAATTATATGTTTTAACAACACAGGCGTAGTAATAATAGAGTTAACGGTGTGGTGTATGAGAAGAATTTCTGTAATTCTGCAAATGTTCCCCCAAGTCATTGACGATTATGACGACGACGATGATATTATCTGATCTGTACCTTGAGACTTGGTTGTGCTGCTAAAGGTGCACACAATGTAATCATAATACCTAGCTTAATCACAGAGAGGTAATAGAGTAGATAAGAATGCTGTGATATAAGACTGTCATTGCATTTGCACTACTACTGCAGTTCTTATATTGACGGATATATTTTTTTCACACTTACATCACTTTTCTTAATAACTTCCTCCATGATCATGATTAGTCTCAGCCCTGCGTTAAAAAGTGATGATAGCGTATGTATGCTTTGTGCAGGTGCAGTTGTAGTAATACAAATATAAATGTACATACATATATATAAGAAAAGTTCCATCTCATTTTTTTTCTTTTTTCCATTTTTAGACATTAAATTATCGTTGTTCTAAGACAAGCAAGTGGGACTTCGTCTTCGCAAAGAGCAACAACACAGTAGTGGTTATTAATGATGATAATTGTTACGCCTTGCGCTGAGAGAAATATGTTTGCTTGTTGGAGTGTGATATGTTGCTCTTTTTGCTTCTGCCTTGCTTGCAGAGTAGAGCTTAATTATGAGATTAAACTATTGTCTAAGTCCTTGTTGTGGTCTTCTTGGCGACTTGACTTTATTTTGAGCGTGTGGGGGTAATATAGCCAATAAATTATAAAATGTTAAATTTTTATGTGCACCAGTACGCAAACATAAATTATGTATCACAATAACATTTTCGTAATTGAACATAAAAGAAACTTGCCATGTTGCATTGCGTTTGCCATGTCAAAGTTGGTTGGATAGAGAGCAGCTTGTAATAATTCAGCCACAAAATGGTACTCAACTATTATTATGTATTATGTTTAATAACCGTTTGGCTAGTAATGAGCATGGACAAATTGGACTTTAAATCATTTTTAATGCGCTCGCAAAAAGATTGGTTGAGTGGGGACTGACGCCGACGCTGATGCGCGCTTGATGAAAATAAGTGACACTGACTGTTAGCGTTCTTGTACATTGTCAAACGTCAACAATAGGCAAATCAGTAAAAGTATAGTGCAGTCGCTAAAAATCAGTCATTGCAACTGGCCCATGTGGTAAAATAAACAATGCACATACTATAAATGTTCCCTGACTAATTAGTATTTTCTAACAATTATAATGACGATCATGGTCAATACATTAACTCCAAATCATACGCAAATGTTGACAATGGTCTCATAGCGTCGTGTTTGTTAAGGTCTTATTGTTAGATCCAAAATTGATTAGATAGATAAACAGGCGATGATCTAGAAAACATTTTTGAAAAGTAATTATCAGTCATATTCCTACACTATTGCTGCTTATTAGTAACTGAAAGGTGAACAGGGAGTGGACACACAAAGAATTCTAAAAGAACAATGCCAAAAGAGAAGATCGACAAAAATAAATATGAACTTGTCATTAATGACCAAGTAAAAAGCGTTAATGACAGTTAGAGTCCATGACTATGAAGCTAAAAAATGGTCTGTTGATTTGTCATTCATCATGATTACACAATTACACACGCAGGCCTCCGTATAAGCGTTGTCGAGAAGAAACACAAGATTACATGTTGTAGCTTGTAAAAAACGACTCGCTTTTCCTTAATTGTAATGGCATTTTAAAAAGAACGACAGACCACCACAAGAGTATTTTCTTCTTTAAAAGGGCTTATGAAGTCATAATTATCAATTAAAGTTTATCATGGAACACCGTTGATGATTTTTGTGCTGCATTTATAATAAATTAAAAATGTGTAACAAGCAAGTAAAACATGATATTGCTTGATGATCTAGATTACCAATTGTAAGTTTTTGTGCGCATAAAAAAAGCTGATAAAGCAATCACGGCACTCGTCGTTGGTGGTGTAAATGTCCAAAATAAAATGCAATTGTGCTTATTACTCTCACACGTTACGTTATCTTGAAATAATTGGGGACAAATGTATTTTAGCAAGTTTGATGGCTCCTACTTGAAAAAAAAATTATAGGTTATCGATACAAACTGGATTATTGATTTTCATATACACCAAATGTGTGTGATAATGATAATTTCAAAATAGCAAAATAATGATATGCATAGCAACAAAAATTGCATAGTACATTGAACGGTGGTGTCAAAAATACAGTTACAGCATAATTTCCGCTTTGTGGCTAAAATAAATAGTATATACATTCATAGAATGGGTTGGTTGGTGGTTGGAGTTTGATACTATTGAAAAATTAGCTATAATTACCATCATCATGATCACCTGCGTCTGGGATGAATACATTTGCTGAAAAGTTTTACTGTAACAGTAATAAAAATTAATAACAATCAAATAAATAAACATTTTGCAAAGCAGTTATTTACTGATTTTGTGTGTTACAACGTGATGTCCTTAATGCAAAAATAAAAAATAACCTGACATCTTTGAATCACATCGCATCATGTAGCGGTGTGGAAAAAAAATGAAAGAACAAAAAGAAGTCGATAATGTCGTTATAAATATATGCAACTAGTGCAACAAAATGAAATATATGCTGTATGAGTGCATGATTTTATGAGTGCTTTATAGAGGTTTTATACAGAGTAGGGTGGAGAGGTACCACGCCTTGCTTAGCACCAGAACATTAAAAATCACACAAGAATAAATGAAGTGGCAGTTTAGCAAGTAGCAAAAGAAAATGGTAGTCTTGTAACAAGATTAAAAAGAAAGGGAAGCTATAGGCGACTAGTATGGGTTTGTGTAATAACATCATGTAATGTAGCTTTGACTTTTTTATAAATAATATAATAATAATAGTAAAAGTAATAATAATGGCGATAATAAATACATGAGCATTTATAACGGACAGCAGGTTGACTTCTCGTCGCCGTGTGTGCTCTCCGCAGCAACAGATAATAAAGAGAGAGAGAGATGTAATGTTGTTAACATTGTTGCGTCGAAACTAAACTGAATGATTTTATTTTATATTTTCATTATCGTCGTCTTGTAACTAATAAACAGTGTACCACCGGAGCGAATGCTAAATTACTCGCACATTTAAAATTTGAAGCTTTTTTGACCCATTTTTTATGGCAACTGATCTCACGTGATTGCGATTGCTTAACTATAGCGTTTTCGATTTGGAATACTAGCTGAAAAAATAAGTATTTTTGCAGGTTTGTTCACATACTGTTTTTTTCTCTTTGTTTTTAGCACACTTTTTCAAGATGTAGTTGGGTTAGGGTAAGGATGCAGAGCTTGGTTCAATTTTGCAATGTTAGTGTGAGAACACTTTTGAAACTCGGATCAGTAGCAGAAATGTCCACTCCTAAAAAGTATAAAGGTGACCACTTCACAAAAGGGAATTTCATGATCCCCTGTTGTTCAGAGCTCAACAATGCAATGCTTGCGCCAATGCAATATTATTTAATAGCCTTTTTCATCATCCAATTCCGGCATTGAGCAGATTGCTGGTTGAAAAAGAAATTGAAATGTAATGTAATCCATTTTTCCACTGCCGCCGATTGTCTCTTAAATAGTTTTATCTCTTTTTGTTTTAATAATACACATGTATAGTATTAGATGAACAAGTATGTGATATACTTGCACGAGTAATGATGAATTTGACATTTAAATTTAGTAGACTATGTTAAGTTGGAAGATAAAATATTTATGCTGGTATGTTATTGCTTTTTCGATATTTTTTATGTCACCGCTCCTACTAAGGATTTACTTTTACTTAACATTTTATGTGGCCAATAACAATGGATTTGCAAGAACTCCCCTTCGCTTCATCAAATAAAATAATCATTTTCATTCTTAATAGTCAGGAATGATCAGCGCGGTAGCAATTTACATTAACAACATTACAAAATTTGACAGTAGTATTTTAACTATTTAGAATGGACAACTATCATATATAATACTTTGTGGAGTAATATGTGAATTTGAACCAAATGTGTCGTCCATAAACTATCATACTTTATGCTTCATGAGCTGTATTTAACCAAAAATTATGATGTCAGTGTATTGCATAATACGGATGATTTCAAATCGATTCTCATTTAAATTAAATCATACATGACAGATAGTTTTCTTCTCATGTCACCAAAAATAATCATGGTGATCAAAATCTGATTTATTTAATATCTTATGTAATCTAACAGGTTATTTTTTTACCATGATCTCTTACTCCTACTACATACTTTGTCTTGTATCACCTTTTGGATCATTGCCTTTTTATCAGGATTTATTTAATATAATTATTGCTCTTGTAACAGTAGTGAACAGTACATAATAAATTGATAATTTTCCTTTTGTAGAGTAAAATGTAAAGTTATAATACTTTGGCTGGGCATGCCACACCACAAATTGATATAATGACATTAACTATCATCGTAACAATAACTGTATGATTTTTTTGCGACACCCACAAAGGTAGCAGTGTAGTACAGAATTTGTTGTATTATTGCTAAGGGGAAAAAATTACCAAGCTAAATAATATAGCAGAGTTACATTTAATTATACTTGGGTTGCTGTAGTAGCATAAGAGTTGCACTAAAACAACAGCCGGCAACGTCACAGTTTGTGAATCTTATCGCAAAAGAAGCGTAAAAACAAGACTTTGATTTCTCTTGTCACTACCAACAGCACAGGTGTCCGAGTCCACACATTTTCACACAACACAATGCACTTTTTAGCAGTATTCCTGTTTTGCGACAACGACACAACGACACATCGCGCATCGCGAGCGTAATAGACTAATAGAATATAAAAAAGCAAGACACAGATTATACCTTTGACGTAAAAAAAGTAAAGTCAGTATAAATATCATAATGATGATGGAATGGGGACATGGGGATCAGTAATTTAGTTAAACTCTAAGTATTGTCCACTTTTGTTTAACACGTTAAATTAAAGTTAATGACCATGTAAGGTTGCACCTGTACATAAATGGCAAAAACTCCGTGTGCTTACGAAGTTACTATAACAACTATTCTAACATATTATCACTATTAGAGAATTAAGTTGTCTTAAACATTACGATAATGGAAGTTACAGTAGTAGTTTCTTAAATATGTAATAACAATAATATGATTTATACTACATCATACTTTCATAACTCATTAACTTTTGGCGAAAACGTGATAAATGCTTACACAAAATTGGTTTTAGTTGTCATTGTTCGGATTAAGTGGTAGGAATTGGCTGTAAAAAGTACATCTAACCGCACAGATTATCAAAATCAACTTCTAATTGTTTGAATCGTAATCTTTATCACAAAAAAGACGTTAGCGTAATGCGATCATAATGCTGGTTTTTCGAAACACGCATGACACGGTTGCCACTAATATATACATAATAAATGCATGCATGCAAAACGTGTTGCGGACGTTCAGTGTGCGACCACACCACTACCACCACCGCACCAACATCAGCTTTTCCGTATAAATCTTCTAAACAGGATTATCGCGTCTCCATTGACTCGTGTTGACAAGGGAGCCTTTATCCAATAATTTCTTGGTGGCATTTAGATAATTTGGGATTATTCATTAAGCCCCAAAAATGCAAAAATATGTGTCGTTTAGATATGCAAAATTATAAGCTATTGAGTAGTATTCTAATTGAAAGATTAGTGCAGTATGCCAACAATCCCAATCCTAATGCATATATACAACTCGTAAAGTCGTAAATATAAAGACGAAGTGATGGCAGCTTGAAATACAATTGTTTAACAGACCTACATACATATATGTTACCATATCTCGTAGTTAAATGATAAATGTACACAGATTCGTGTATATGAAAAACGGCGATTGGCATTTCTTCAAGAACCTCCTCTTTCCATGCTTAAACATTTCTTGGAATAGAACCTACTTGTCCTTCTGTTCTCCCAGCGTGACCATTGCTTGTCGATCTTCCAGTCATGTTGAGTCTCGATTGAGTTAACTGATAGACGGAAAATTGAAGTTTGATACTTCCTGTTTTTGTTCTACTGCCTTCCATTCACAGTTTTATAGCTCCAAAATGTTAACGATTCAACTTCGGTTTCTAATATTTTATGTAGCGCCTAAATGGCTGGAATGCTCTAATGCTGCATAATAACCACTTATGTCTATAACTGTACAGGGTATGTGTAATCATAACCGCAAATATGCGTGCAAAATGCAAGTTTCGCATCGTCCATGCAGGCGAGTCGTTTTTAATGTTGTTATCATGATCGTAACGGAATCATGATCACTACACCATAACATCTCAGCTCAGCAGCATATATATCGTTATTATTATCTTAGCTGTCAAGTTGACGAGGATGCATTAAGTAAGTTACGAAAAAATGTTATAAAAAGTAAGAAATGGAGGCCCAGCCTTTGCCCCAGGCGATTTTCATGTATCTCACATGTAAATCATGCACTGCTGCTACTTTACTAGTATTTGCTCTTGTTGTTGTAGGTAGTGAGATGCCTTGATAAGTATTGTTCTATCAATAATCTTCCTTTCTCAACGAGAATACAACAATGGCCATTTTTTTACATCATCAACCCTAATACATTATGTATATGTATATACATACTTAGTTTAATATTTATGTTAAATATGTATGTATATAATTCTCACATTAACAAGATAACTGCAAAAACTGCATGTTTTACAATACGACACATGCATTCTTTCCGTTAGTTTATATGAACATACCAACATCTTGTTTTAGTATTTTTATTATTACAATTATCTACTAAAGAATGAATATAACACAATGGCCAAGTTCCTGTGGCTGTAACACTCTCTCTGATACTCTAATAGGCAATGCGTAAACACTATTTTATTAAATACATGATCAACTTTTAAGAAGCGAAAGACTGCCTTCAGGTGGTTGGCTTTTCTTCTTGCATCATTTACAAGTGACGATGACTGCCTGGTCATTATCTTGGACGCCGCATTACATTGGATATTGTGTTGTCATGTCAAATATTAAGCAGACACTTTTGATAAAGCTAACTAGTTTCTGCTTTTAATGTCAACGGTATTGCAGTGCAGCTGCTACAGTGACGACGAAGAGTCCACATCAATTGACCCCCGAATGATGATGCGAATAAGCTAACTGCAACAATTCATTTTGTTACTTAGCTAATATTTTGATTGGAATATTTTCAATCAATTTTTTTTTACTTTAAAAAAATCAGTAAAGTAATAGGTTCACTGCTCACCACCATCAACAATGACGAAGACATTGACCATTATCGTCAATGAAACCAATCATTCTTTAATCCTGTCTGATCACTTGACTTTTTCCATGTAAATATTACCTTACCTGTATGTATATAGTGTGAATTATTACAAGTATTTAATTTTCTGACAGCTGCACGGATACTATATCATGCATTTATGTAGCCTCGAAAAAAAAATGAATCAACTTGTTTTCAGCCATCCACTAGGCTTTGTTAAAGTTATCAGTTATTACCGCCGATGAGGTGGATAATGGTTGCGTAGCGGTCGATCAACACGTTGTAAATGTGACAACAACTCACCAACCCACAACTCTGCAATAATGAATAATAACAATTCATTCAGTTAAAATTTTTACATTCATACGTTCAAGTTCATACATCGTTATGACTTTTTCTATGTGAACTTTGTACGTATTTAGTTTTAGCTTTCCTTTCACTATCACCAATGGAAACGTTTTTTTTACATTGTTGCTTTACAAGAATAGTTTTACATATTGAAACATCATTGTCTTTTTGAATCAATGAATCAATCCCTCAATCAATCCGTCCTCATTCCATTCAAAAATTGTTTGCATTCCACACACCACCACCACAAAGTAATCCCAATAATGTTCCTTCGTTCATAAATCGGCACCACCAACAACCAACATCAAACGCTCGCGTCCCTCCTTATGAAATCACTTCACACATATCAATAATGGTTTTTTTTGCAAGGAAAAGGGTTTAAGACGAAGAGCGGAAGGCTAAAAGAATATGATCAAGGTATAAATTGTACTTAACATGATTAAAAAAGCTAAATGCATTTGTACAAAATATGTTTTCTGGTTGGAATTTGGATTTTGATGATGATAATGCCAATATGCTAAGTTAAAATGTCTGAGAAGACATTATGTTTCATTTTGTTTCTCTTGACCTCCTCATGAAATAACTTTTTTGTTGATGTCTTTTTTTTGCAATGACGATGCGATGACGGCGTGGTCACAATAATAGCTCTATTGAACAGTTTTTATATTTGGATTCATAAAATAAGTTGATAGATAATCAATAAAAGAGAACACCAGACCAATGTTCTGTAAGCATCTCTTTTTTGTCGTTTTATTATAATTAAAATGAATTTAATATCCTTGTAAAACCTTCATTTTATTTTATAATGGTACATAAGCATTCGCGATAAATCACATTCGTACAACAATCATCCTCTCTTCACCATGCACTTTTTTATGATATTATTGTTGTGTTCAGGAGTTGTAGATAGTAGTTAAGAAATAATATATAATAGTGCGTAAAGACCTGGCGTCTATATAATTTTCCCACTGTATATGTTGCTTTAGTATAAAAATATTATGAGTTCAGTCATCCATACATAATATCCTAGGTTAAAAATGAGAGAATCAACAATAACAGGCGTTGTTGCACTTGGCATCATCAGTCCTAATTATGCGCAGTCGATGGCGTATTGAATGGAGTGGAAATTTGTGTTTTTTTTCTTTCTCTGCTTCTTCACCTTCTAAAAAATATGCTTGTCATGTCAGCATCACAACACAACACTTTCGCAACGTCTAAATTTGAATTTTGTAGCTGAATCCACCGGGTCCACCCCGTTGAAATGTAAAGAAACTGACATCTTTGGCCGCTGTTGATGCAGATGGATCGTCGCTGGCTGCTACAGGGCCACCAGCTCCGCCACCGCCTCCTCCTGATCCACCACCTACTTGTCTTGTGGACTGACTAGGTCCAGCTTTTAAAACAGCTCGAGAAGTTACCGCTTCCGATTCAGTGTTGTACTGCGTAAGAGGTTCTCTACAAAACATAAAAGAAAAAAGAAAGAAAGTTGAATATCATACCAGCATAAAAAATGGACAAGATAATTAGCGGCAATTAATTACTGCTCACGCGTTTTCATTAAAACAAATAAAAAGGGAAATATGATGGTCACGATTATCTACTTGATCAAGTTGAAAGACAAGATTCTCTGCTCTTTTCTTCATCCCTCATCTCATGATCTCATGGTTCAAAAAGAGCGACTTGACTTTTCGAGTGAGAAGCGTAAGTAAACATGTACACGAACACGCCTTCTTACATCAAGAGGATTACACTTCTTGATTAAGAGGATGATAAAGATAATGATGATGTATGTTAATCAAAATTGTACCTTTCATCATCATCATCGTCTTACTCTTGACCGACTCTAAATGTATTTTATTGCTAGAAAAAATTATGTATGCAGTGCTTCATTTCCATTGTTACATATTCTATCTTTTATGATCATCCACATTTATTATGCCCACATGGCTGTAGTAGAGAGATAGGTATACATTTTTATAATATATGCATTGAAATGAAAATATGTAGCTCTTGATGTCTTCAATAAAAAAAATTGTATAGATTTATGTGTATTAAAAAAGGAGGAACAGTAGAATAAAAGGATAAATTACATAATCAAATGAAATGATCTCCTTATATGAAAAAATGAGATGATCACTGAGTCGGTCGGCTTATTTGAAGTTGAAACGAAGTCATTAAAATAAAATATTAAAAAATGTGCAATGCATTTTTTCACGACAAATATGAATTGTACAATTGTCTGTGGAATTTTTAACTAACTGCGAAATATGGATGAACTAATAAAAATATTGATTTTATAAACCAATTGTTCTTACAAAGCGAACAATAGTAGTAACAATTAAATATCATGAATATGAAATCTGCTGAGAATCAATAGCTTTCTTGACTTGTGTCCACAAAAATGTTACAAAAACAAATTTACAATTGATATGAGGGGCATACTTCTATATCGATTATTGAAATATATACGGTTATATGACGATACGTGTCATAATAGGTGCATGCCAATTTTACATGCTTCACGATGTTGCGGCAATAAGTACTTCTCAATAAAGTATTTTTTATTACACTTACATCGTTTACACGTAAAATCTACAAGAGACAAAAGCATCTTAATTTAATGTATTGATAATTCTGAAGTATAGCAGCAGAAGCCGAAGAATGTAAGAATCACAGAGTGAGATTAAAGAAAGAATGGTGATGATCATACTTGAATTCAAACGCATTGGCTTTTTAAAAGATAACAAAGAACATTTTCCAATTGGCAAATTCAATAATTAAATTCACCCTGAAATTTTTCAAGAGTATTTACCGAATTTTTAAAAATGTTTTAAAAACATTGCGCTGTTTCAAATCAACTTATATATGCTACTAGTTGGCCCGCTGAAAACGAATTCAATATTCAATCAAGTATTTAGAGAAAAAATAATTAGAAATATATTTTCATTCGAATATATAAGTTTGAATCGGAAACTTTAGAATTGCAAAAATCAATTGAGACATTTTTTATTATGAAACATGCAATCTGCACTCGATTCGTCTAATACATATTCATGTTTGCCATGTGTTTATATAATGTAACATATTTTTTCAAGCTGCTGTTTAGAATAAAGTGACACTTTGAAGTCAAGTTATAATTAAAAAAAAATAGTACATAAGGTCAAATGGTATTGATCAGTAATCACAGTTGCATTCGTAAACTTTCAAATCACAATAGTTTGAAGTATCAAAATGGCCTAGACTTTTTACCGGAGGGGCCGGAAGACAAGAGAAAAAAATCAATGAAAAGCAAATTGAATACCTCAGATAACCTAAAAATTACAGTTGTATAGGTATAGATTTTAAGATTGTGATATTTTGGGATTACAATACTTTGCATGATTCAATGTTAACAATAAGAAAGGAGGGGCGGGCTGCTAAAAATATATGTACATAATCCGTTAACATGATTATTGTCGTCCTTCCATTTTAGTATTTTTTTATTTGTAATAATGATCTTAGAAGGCTCTAGCTTTCTTGACCGCTAAAGTTGTTATAATATTCAAGTAATCATCAATCATGATGCTAATCATAATATGATCACCATTACGGTGTATTTTTCTTGCATATTTCTCAATACAATAGGAATACAAAATTATATTCAATTTAACTCAGAAATGTTTGTGGATAAATTCGCTTCTTATAATTTTTTTAAAAAGGAGCTTAGTTATAAATCAACCGGCCCTACAGAATCGCAAAGTTAAACAGTTAATTTTTTTATCCTAGACCAGTGGCACAAAAGATTAAGAATCTAAGATTTATTTCGTTTAAATTCGGTCAACAGTTAATAGCAGGAGGCCTCAATCAAAAAAATTAAAGAAAAAAAACCGTTCGCCCCCGTTATACATTCATTAATAATTTACACTTCAGGATAATCATAAATCTGATTTCTTATTTACGAGTACACATTCTATACATACATTACTAACAACATCAACTAATGAAACTATACACAAAGCAAGTATTATTAGAGGAAACACGATTCCTTTGTGGTTTTGACTAAGACGAAAAAACCTAATTGTCAAAATCTCATATTGCCCCTTAAGACATGACATTTCGCTTTTTGCCTTTTGACGCTTCAAATGCTTCAATTATTATTCGCCAACTGTTGCTGCTAGCAAGATTAGCTCTATTTACCTTCTCTCTCTCTCTCTCAAACATAATGCATCATCGGCATTGTCAAGTACACTCTCGCTTTCTCATAAAATGCATTGCATTATCATTGCAATCTATTGTCATATCAACCAACACGCAAACGCATGCATGCATTAAACGTGAATTGCCCTATATTTTTCCTCTTCATTCATCTCTTTCCTCTCTCTCTCCTCTCTCACTCACTCATTCTACTATGTATGTAGATTCAATAAAAATGTAACTTTGCCGTTGGTGGTTGTAAATCTTGCATCTTGCTGAGCAGATTTAAAGGGGTGTAATCAGTCAAAAATCTGTAGTAATATGTAATGTCTTTTGCCGATTTCCACATTCCGGCTATAATGGCCAACACAAAAGCTAATAAAACAAGTGTTAGCATAAAGAAGGGTCAACTACAGACCTTACTAATTTTATCGTGGCTGCTACTACTTTACATGTTATTCCTTTCACGATGACGATGATGATGACAGCCGTCATCATCAAAATGTATGTATCATATATTTAATGTATGTCGCACAAACGAAAAAGATGAATTGTTTTAACTGTCGTGGTTATTGTAACTGAATATCACACAGTCACAGGGAAAAATGCCGCGATTTATGTCCTAACTGAAATTTTGTGGTGTGGTGCGTAGTATTTATGGATTATATTATGTGTGACGATGACTAATGACGACGAAGTATTTGCTTCTCTTTGTTTTTCTGTTCTGCTTGATTCCATCATTTTTTTAGAAGAATTAATGTACAATCACAGAAAGCATGCATGAATATGTTTTTATCCATTCTGCCTACCTTTGTTCATATCTCCTTTTTTCAGATTTTTGCGACTGCACGCAAAAAAAATTAAGCACAACGAAAAGAAAAAACGTTTCCTGCGGGTGTGCAGACTAACCCTTTAACCGTGCCGTGTGCCAGGCCAGTACACGGCAATTATAACAGGTGGTTAAATTTCGTTTGTTCTTGCTGTTGCGGTGTCGAATGGAATTTTTAGCAGCAGTATAGTTCAGCGTGGACAAAAAGCAAAGGTTAATTATCTCCTTTTTTGATGCAATCAACTAGTTACTATTATTGACTAGTCAATTATGTCTGCATAAGCTTAAAATTCTTTATGTGTCTGTCTTAAATCTTTGCTAAAAAATGAACTAATTATTGTTGTTCTATATTCTTGTTTGAATTATTAGAAGAAAAAAAAGACAAAGAAAATACCGAAGGTGTAGCCAGGCTTTTTTTGAGCGGGTTCATTTTATCTTATTGTTATTATTTATACAGAAGTATTAAATTACAAATGCCTATTAAATTGGAAGACTTTTTTCTAGTGTACACTTCTAACGTTCAATAATGCCTTTCTAGTGATTATATGCATGCCTTACTTGACATTCAATTGTATTCTTGACAAAGACTTTTTATTCTATATTTCAAAAATACAAAAAATGGCTTCTAACTAATTACAACAGCAACTATTACACGCATATTATTACTTTTAGCGTTTTTGTATTTTTACTGTTTGTGGTTTACATTGTTTGCTATGGTGGTTGTGAAATTAGCCTCGCTGATAAATTCGTAAACCAACATTTTGACGCATGCAAATGGTGATGAAGGCCATGCACATTTACCTATTCTAGTTCAAAACGTACATTTGGGTAGCAACATCGCATCGGCGTATATTTATTTAAATCACTGCATTTTTAGCATTCGTCTAGAAAACAAACACCGTAAGTTGGTTTACAGACCTATCACTTACGAGTGGCTGTGGTCGTAGTAATTTTTATGGAGCTGATACGTAATGAGTACAACAAACAGCGAGGAAAAACTTTTTTCTGTTAAAATGTTTTTTTCACACTGCCATTCCATTGAATGCTAAATTTGAGGACTATATTTTGTCTATCTGTTACATTTTGGATGTTTTGTTGATTTAAACAATAGTAGTACTTATTACATACTATCAAATTGTACGACGACGTGAACCACGAGTAATTTTACGACTTTACAACCACTTAAAAAAGTCGCTCAATTATTTACTCTATTTACTTTATACTCACGTGTGTGTGTACGTTTACCTTCTCCTCCTGTTGAAAAAAATGCATTGCATAGGAGAACAATATCAAATAGGCATTGTAGAAGGTTTACTTAGTTTTTTTCTAGTTGAGGGACACTGAGTACGTACGTAACTAAGAGAACATGATAATTGTATTATAATTATGCTCAATTTAAAACTACCTTTCGTATAGAAGCAACTTGATGGAATAAACGGATGTACAAGTATTTACATATTACATGATAAGCAAATACCAAAGCTATGAGAGAGAGAGAGAGACAAAGAGAATGTAAAAAATATATATGACATGGGAGAAGTAAATAGAAGACTTTTGAGAGAGAATAAAAATAATAGAACTGTCTAAATAAATATTGTAGAAATAATAATAAATGAGTAAGAAGATTGACAAGGATTTTCTCACCTGTAGCTTATTAACGCATCTTGGTGTATTCCAGCTGTTTGTGTTTGTGGTTGGTTGTACGCATTTAATTGAGCACTGTACGCATTTGATGGGAGTTGATGAGACGAGGTGAGGGTGCCCTGTCCAAAATTACGATAATGTTGTGGTGGTGATGGTTGTTGGTACTGCTCACCCTCATATACCTGCTGCTGCTGCTGCTGCTGAGGAATATACTGATTTTGTCCCAGTCCACTTTGACCTAATCCAGCCTGTACTGAGCCACTCAAACCTGAATGATAGTAGTTATTATGCGTTGGATGAATTGGCTGATGGTATTGTGTAATCGGAGAGTAATAGCCTTGTGGTCGATGATTTTGCTTTTGTTGTTGAAAAATTGGCGACTGTAAATTGAAAATGGGACCAATTTGCGTCACTTGTCCTGGGTAAAGTTGTCGTGATCCTTGGGAACCTGGTCTTTGATTTGGACCAAAAGCGGGACGAAAACCGGTGGAACCTCCGGCACCCGGTGCTGCTGCATTATTTGAAGGAGGAATTGCTCCTTGATCGTACGAATGTGGCTGTCGTTGATTTCCCGCATAGTCTTTCGGGGATTGTAACTGAATGATTTGCTTTGGTCGCTGAAGTGGTTGGATTTGTTGAAGATTGCCACTGTTCGTATAGTAGTTACCCTCGGGCCGAACTGGTGATAATTTTTCCTGATAATTTGGATCATAAACTTCAGTTTGGTGTTGACCTTGTAAATGGCCAGTTGGATCTGACAGTGCATTAGGATATATTGTGTGCTGTTGATGGTTATAAATTTGTGGCGAGAGATTTTGTTGAACTGTTGGGGTGACATTGTTCACTGGACCCTGGTAATTTAGGCGATTTTTCAATTTTATTCTTTTAGGAAGCACATTGTATAGATTGTCATACTTGGGGGTATTAAAGTAAGCTGTTTTAGGAGCTTTGGTGGTTTTCTTAGGATAGTCAATGAGGGTTGGTTCATTATCATCAAGGACCCTAGTGGGATAACCTCTCTCGTCAAATGGTGGACGAGGCGTGGGATTGTAGTCATACTCCCCTTCTTGCTGCTGTTGCGCAGCTTGCTCGGCAGCAATTTCTGCAAGAGTTTTCAACTGACCCCTCACGTACACGTAGTTGTTGTTGTGCGGTTTGGGCGTTGAGGTCTTGATTACAACAGGTTGTGTAATGTGAGGCTGAGGTGTCGTTAGCAGTGGGCTTGCTGGTCCAATTTGCTCGGATATGGGAACTGATGCTGGGGGTAGACCAGCAATTTCTTGGCTTGATTCAAATTTTGATAGTGTGCCACTGAAAAGTCCTTTGTTGGCCTTGCCTGGTCTTTTCCTCTTCTTTGAGTGCGTTGTTATTTGCACTGGAGGGTAAGGTGATGGCGTCGTTTGTGGAAGCAATGCTTCTAGACTGTCATCTGGTGGTGGGGTAATGGGGAATTTCGGTTTTCTACCGTTTGGTCTCTGAGGTCGCTTTCCATAGGGAAATCCAGCCGAAGCCGAAGCGTATTTCTTTGTTTTGTTGTATGTCGTGTAGAAATCTTTTGGAGGGGGTACTACCAATCCAGGTGCAAATGGGCCTGGTGGGACCAAAGAATGGTCACCATCCTCGTAATCAAAGTCATACGGTGGGGGCAAAAATATTGATGGATCGTCAGTTTCGTTGTCTGCTGGATTCAGTACCAGCGGTGGTAGCAATGGGAAACCGGGGCCGGGTGGTCCAGTATAATTGATATTGAATCCTGGAGGTGGTGGCAGTATATGTGGGTATGTTCCATTTTTACCGCCTCCTCCTGGGGGGAACGGGAAAAAGGGTAATGGAGGTAGGGACCCATTATATGGTCCTGCGCCCGGGGGTAAGCCAAATCCAAATGGTGGCAAGGGTGGATACGAACCATTTATTCCACCAGGAGGTATTCCTCCTGGAAACGGAGGAAAAAATGGTGAGGAATTGTTTCCTCCGCCTGGGTATCCTCCGCCTGGGTATCCTCCACCTGGGTATCCTCCACCACCTCCATAGCCACCAACTCCAATAGGTCCCAAAAATTCTGGTGGAATACTTCCATTGGGGTAAAGTGGTATTAGTCCTGGTGGTGGCAATCTACTTGGATCAAATGTACCATTTCCATCTACACCCGGTGGGGGATAAGGTAATCCAAATGGTGGCGGTGGTCCCAAGAATATTGGAGGACCTGAAGAATTCACAAAAACTGGGAATGGTGGTGGATTGCTTGTATCAATAGGGATCCTCAGTGGAGGTCTTCCAGGATCTCTTTCAAAATCATCAATAGGCTTCCAATGTTCTTTTGTGGAGGTGTCTAGATCTCCACCCTTTAAAACAAGTAAATGTCCATCCGAAAGCCAAATGTCATTGGTTTTCAAGTTACCTAACGTGTTCTTGTTGTCATGAGCAAAGTCTTCACTGGGAGCATATGAAAGCACACCGGGAGCTTGTGACAATGGCCTATCAAAGAACTTATCGATAAGTGCATACTTTCCATCTTCTTGGCCTATTTCTACAGCTAAGTTTTTATCACCACTTGCAGTTGAGTTTTCTTTAATACTATTGGCATTAATATTACTATTCTGATTAACATTAACTCCTACATCCTCTTCAACCGCGTTTGACACTAATGGTTTTATTTTCGGTGGCCTCTTCACTTTCCTTCGTCGACCGGTTTTGATTTTTATTAGAGGTTTTGGCGTGTAGTCACCCTCTCCTATGGACGATGGTGTCTTCACTTGTATCGAGCTGGCTCTAACAGCTTTTGGATGGCTGGCAAAAGGAGAAGGTGTGATGTTGATGGGATAAACATCGGGATCGGGTTTACTAATTGGGCGTGATTGGAAGTCAGTCTTTTGTTCAACATAGTTTGATGTTGGCGGAGGAGACGCATAGTCTTGATATACTGCAGGTCGGTGCTGCTGTCGAGACGCTTTAAGTCGTCTCCTCACTGACGGAGGAATACGTGCTTTTGTCCCATAAATCACGTCTGCGTCCTCTTCTTCTCGCACTCTCAGGGCTGTTACAGGACATACTAGCAATGGCACTAGTGCAACGAGTATCAAGTGTCTGTAGAAATTCTTCATATTTCCTGCAAATGTACACATTTTTTTCTTTCAAAACATGACTCACAACAAACTTTCATTGCTGAATAAAAAGCAGGCATGCGTAAGTAAATGATCTTTTGCACGACAACACAAATGATGGGATTAAATACTTTTCCTTTCAATGCCTCGACTTTGTTTTCTAAGAAGATTTTTTTTTGCTATCCATTTATAAAAGTAACGGAAGTCACTTATATTTATTCACGAAATGCTATTATAAATTTTCTATTTGTTTTTCGGGGTAACTTAGATCACGCAGTTTACTAATGCTGTCTGATTTGCTAACTAGGTATATAATATAAGAAACTTGCACAAAAACGTAAAAAAGGCTTTCTAAAGTCCATTTTGAAATTTCAAAAAAATAAAAATATGAAAAGTACTCAAGAGAAATAAATCTGATTAAAATGAGCATTATTTTTCTCTACAAAAGAAATGATCGGATGATCATGACAAATTTCAGTAAATTATTTCATTAACACAGTTTGTCATTTCACATACATGTGATGCATTTATGAATAATGTTTATGACTAACTTGGTCTGACTTTCCCTATAAGCTAAAGCACTGGTAACCTAGTGACGTGATTTTATGTACAGTTTTCATGATCGTCTGTATTTAACACTAAATAACGTAACATCCGGAAAAAACAATAACATTCATGGAAGGATGTTAAGTCACCGCCTAGCTGCTAACTAACTGCTAATTAAATGAGCTCTCCTCTAAGCGGCCTATAGTTTCCCTACACTTATTTTACATCATACTTAAAGGAAAAGGCGAGAACAAAACATGAATAATTCCGTTTTTACGAGAAATTATCAAGGAAACTGACATGTTGAATCAGCAACAAGTTTTTCTGAAATTCTGTGAAAAGGTTGAGACTGTTTAAACGCGTCAGGTTCTTCTAGCAACCGTACATTTTAAACCACTTTTCCAAGTGTTAATTTCATTATCACATATCCCTTCTCTACGTTTCAATTATCAGCCACATGCATTTAATCACACGTAAACGTCTGTCGGATTTTTTATTCTTTCTGATTTTTCTTTGACTAAATTTGAATTCAACTTTATAAAAAAACTGGTTCTAATGAGAAGGATGGATCGTGCCTAGCCAGAGAGTTCAGTAAACTGGTCATAGTCCCTGTAAAAAACTGCATTCCGTCGTCATCAAAAGCCGTATACTTCCGCACCACCTTCTACACATAGTAATTGTAGTCTAGTCAACTCCAAAAATAATGAATAAATTTTTATTTTGTATGAAAAAAATTGTTATGTGTGCATAGCTGGTGATGACGGTGATGATGATCTAACAACAATAAACTATTCTTCTCTAATTTAACAAGCCAAGGTACTGGCACTGACAGACTCCTTTTTAACCCTAATAAAAAAAAGTTTGCTCCTAGTTTTATTGTTATTACGATGCGACTCTTAAATCAGACCAGACCGAAGAAGCAAATCATTATTAACTAGATAAGGTAGTTCTGATACACGCACGCACTTCTTTTTTTCTCGTAAAGTATACGTGTTGTTCCTGCCAAATGATCAACACGATTATTTCTTTTTTTATCATCAGTTTACTACTAGCCTGCGATACGCTCTTTTTACAAACCGTTAATCATACGTACAAAATCGAGGGGATTTATTTATTGTTAAATCATGCCAAATTATTACGCGAACATCAAAAAAGCAGGAGAGCGGTACAAAGCACTTACCGAGTATTTCAAGTAACTTCGCACGTTCTCATCAACTCCTAAAATGAAAGTGCTGATGATGATGACGGTATCCAGTACTATGGATGATGTTGTTGTGGGATTTTTGCATGAATGCTTTCTTCGCTGAGATGACTTCACAAGGACGATTATTTTTAAGTTGTTTTTTTTGTCGAAAAATGTCGAGGAATAAAAAAAATGTTGTCGGAAATTTTTAAAGCTAAAACTGTTGAGTAAGAAGCTAACTTACAAACCGTTAAAATATGATAAAAATAGAAGAATGTAGCAATGAGATCCTAGTCGTCATGTACTTAAAAAACCAATTTTTGTTTATCACTTTTTTCTTCTGATTCAATCTACAAATTAATGTTTGAATGGGTAAGATCTGAAATGCAATAATTGCATGTATTTTGTAAAAATGCACCTGTTTCTTTTACCCTTTTACTGCACTGTTCGTTTAGATTCATTTCACGATATCGACGGAAGAACAAAAAAATTAGGTTATTTCAAAGAGTACAGTTAGTGGTTGCATCAAGCACAAATAAATCTCTTTTATTTTTTCAAACATGCCGGTGGTCACTTCTTTGTATTCCAAACGAAACTTTTCTTTAATAAACAGTTAAACTTTTGAATGTAGAATTGATATTCCAAGCTCTGTTGCTCGCGAAGCCAACCTTCTTTTTTCGCTGCATATTGAATTATGTAAATGTAATCACAGGAATATCTCTAAAATGACAATATTTTACATGTTGTAAACCAAAGTTATTAAAAAACTGTTCAAAATTGATATTTTTTTAAAGCACTGTAATTTCCGCCAATTAAAAATTCACAATATCAACACACTCTATTTTAATCACTGGGCTTTCCTTAAAAAGTTACAACTGTCATTCTTTTCCAAGCAAAAGTTGTCATTTTGGCAGTGTCACCATGATATATCTTATTTGCGCAGCTTCACTGCACACTCTGCTTAGTGACAAAAAAATGAAGAAAATCACTTAGAACCACTTACTGCGCAGCGACAAAGAAGCATGTCTTTTTTTAGCAGTCCACTTGTTTAGGTTTCCTTAAACATATCATAATAATTAATATATTACAAAAATAAATATGATGATGTTCGTGGTATGAAACGCTACAACTGACTGACTACCCAACAAAACTGATCGCCCAAGATTATTGGACATATGTACATATACTTATTTCTTTTTACTTCAAACGGGGTAATGCTTACCACGAAGATCATTAGTTTACCTGAACAGCAACACCTTTACTGCAGAAGTGCAGACCAAAGCGAACTTACTGCCATACCAAGCAACCGTCATCATCCCATCAAGATTTAACTTAACAGTCTTCAGACTCTTCACTGTTTTTGCCTCTTTGCCATATGTAGTATCCCTACTAACTTGGTGTATTATGTAGAGCCGACAAAACTTTAAACCATTTTTTCGTATTATGCGTATATTCTTTACTTGTTTTTTAGACAAGAGCCTACAACAAACAGCAACACAATTTTAACCTAACAAGATAAGGTGTGCGGAGGTTGATTTGAAGCTTTACAATAATGCGACTTGCATCAAACCCAACAACCAACAAGTAGTTAGTCGAGTAGGTAAGTAAAGTAACAGCAGCAGAAAGAAGCAGAAATTCAAATTGTTGAGATAGCAGCAGTATAGTAACAGTAGTTGTAGAAGAAGACCAAGTGGTTGCATTAGTAGTGGTAAAACATAAAATAAGTAACTAAACTTAAATACAATTTATTTTACTGATATCTTGATGATGATGATGGTGGCTGTGGTGATGGTACTTGGCTCTTGTGCTTATGTGATGGCTAGTGCGTTTAATGATATTATAAAACAACGACAACGCAGAGGCGAGGTTGTAACAAACGGAGGAGTCTTTTTCTCTTGCAGCTTTTTTTTATAAAACTGATATACATAATATGAAGAATGAGGATGTTAATATGTTACATGTTATGCATAAAGGACTTAAGTTCTATTTCAAAAAAATAAAACAGTGCCATATATAAATTACATTTACAGACCGATAAATAACAGCTGAAGATATAATGATAATGAGAAAAAATGCAAAACTGAGCTTGAAATCTTTCCGTTGTTCAGTTATAAGAACAATTGCAGTGCGCACATACCCATACACAAAACACGACGACGAAGGGCTGCTGCTGCCTAAATGTTTTATGGAAACAACAAAGAGTAACAACATGACTTTAAAAAAAGCAAATGCAATTTAATAATTGAAACTAGACCATGCATTAATGTAAGTTTCAGCATTGTTTCTTGTTTGATATTTTGAGAGGTGCATATAAGAGTGCACGTTGCACATGTGGATTTTTATACATGTTTCCATTCTTTAAGTAAAAAAGTTATATAGCTACGTAAATGAAAATAAAGCAGGAACGATTAATACACATCAAGTGTACATTGTATTGTCGTTCTTTGGATTGGAGTGTGTAGTACACGTAAAAAAATGAAGCTGTGACGATTGCTATTTCGCTTTGGCATGGTACATATGAATGCCTTTTGGTCTTCTTTTATTTCAATAAATTGGCGTGGTTAAAAAATCGCAGTCATCGTGTCTACTACAAACAGACAGACAAGATGTTCGTACCTATTGAAAAATATGTAGGCACATGATCGCAAAAATATCTGGTGCAACAACAGCAATCACCATGACAATTTTAACTTGAAGAGATGAGAACAAAGGATAGAGCTGTGATTTAATTTTTTTCTGATGCCTACATGCTACTTCTCAATGCCTTCCTTCCTATTCACCTTCGCAAGAATTAATACAGTTGATATGATTACTGACAATTTAGATTCCAATGTTTGTTTGTGGGATATAAGGTGGGGGTAGGTAGTACTGGTATTTCTCATTGTCAGAGTATTAAGGTATGTATTATGTATGTGAGTTTTTCATTCGAAGAGTCTATGTTTTTTTTCTATGATTTTCTGTCAAAGACGCTCTAATCAAAACATTGTTGTGTGTATTGTACCATTGATGTAATATATATGCAACAAAGTGTTGAATGGTGACTATGTGGA
>JAQFZH010001016.1:0-25009 GCA_034695485.1 Entomobrya nivalis
ATCATCATTCCATTTCATATGAAAAGGTGGAGGGAATGTGGAGGGAGGATAGGTGGTTTTGTTTGTTTTTGGATAATGGAGAGAAAATACATGTATGAATGAATGAATGGGGGATTACATGATAAATTATACACGCAAATATTTACCTACTTATGTTACGTTTACGTTTTTGCACAGATAAATTTTCTCCAAAAAAAGGAACACAAAACCAGAATTAGAGAAGTAGACCGACACTTTGCCAAAAAAAAGTGGGAAAGCCCACCTTTAAACCCAAATTCCTCTGCATGATTTTTAGCTTGATTAGGATTTAATGCGAAATAAAAAAGATTTTTTATGAGGGGGAAAATTAACCGGAAATTAGAATTTTAACTGAAGGAATTTGCTAAAAAGCTAGAAAATGTAACATGCGAATTTTTATTTTTTTCATGACAGAAAAGGCGAATTTACACTTGACTTGATTTGAGGAAAGGATAAAAAAAAGTGGAATTGAATATCATCGGATCGCACCTTCACACGCATTTAAGCAATAAAAAAAGGGAAAGACAAGACAAGACAGGTAACAGACAGGTGTACAACTTCCGGTGGTGGAGGTCGACGTCGACGTTGCAGAGCTACAAACACAGATTGTGAAATTGGATGCATTATGAATGAAAATGATGAAAGGAAAGTTGACATGACGCGACGTTACTGTTGAACAATTGAACAGCATCTTTTCAACAAGCCTAATAAAAAACAGACATTCCTCCACATCACATCCTCCAAACAGAGATTTAATCATCATCATCATCTTGGGTTTTTCAAGGAGACCGTAAAAAGCTGCATCACCAGCACCACTACTCCAGTAGCGGCATTGGGAGAAGCACCACAACAGCAGCAGTGGCAGGCAGGACTCTCTCTCTCTCAGGCAGGTTGGGTCTGTGTGTTTGGAAAAAGGAGTGTGGTGGGTTTTGGTGTCAGCTGCTTTTCTCACGTTGCGTAAAAAACCCCATCCATACATCACACGACGACTGCAATCTCTTCTCAAAGTCATCCCAATCCCCCCACCAACAAAACAAAAATAGTGTGTGTTTTTAAAAGCACATTTTTTGTCCACGAAACTTTCAAGTTTTAATGCGTGGGAGTGAGTGCTTCACGTGCTTCGGCTTTATTTTGTTCTGAAGTGTTTAAAATAAACTGGGGTTTAATGGCCAATTAAGGATTATTATTGTGAAAGGTGAAGTGTTCAGGATTTTTTTATTAGGGTTTTTGTGTGTAGTGAAGTGAGTGTGTTTAAAGTATTTAAATGTGATTCATGTGGTGTTGTGTGAGCACCCTCAAATGAACATGATGAGCATGTGAATTCATTAAAAAGTCTTGTGACTCATTTAGGTTGTCTACTCACTCATGTCACAAGTCAAATTAAGCCATAAACCAAACCACATGGCATGTTTGATGAAGAGATGAGATGGCGATAAAGAGCTGAAAATGATGATGATAATATAAGCAAATTAAAACTCATATCATCATCAGCATACATTACATCACATGACTTGCTGAGTTTACCAATTTAAGTGAGAGGAAGTGTGAATCACAAGCTTAATTATCAACTTGATAAAATTAACAGACTTTTTTTCCTTGTTGTGTTGTTGAAACAAGTGTTATGACATTTTGGCTTTGTTTTATCACATGATTTTAACTGCTGGTGTGTTTATTAGAATGGAATTCCAGAACTTCAGATGATTTTTGTAATTTGCTTTGACCTAACAAGCTTTTAAATTGTGTGGACCATTACCATTTTGAACGCTGAGTGAAATATGTGTTTTTCGACTGAGCTTGACCAATTAATTTTGTGGTTTTTCAGTTAACTAATTAACTTGTGGATTTTTCTTGAGTTTTTATTCAATGTTTACCATTTCCACATGACTATTTCTTTCTTAATTTGTTTACCATTCTCTTCCCTTTCAATTCAACCTGTGAAGTGACCTCGTTAATGACCCTTTTGTAAAAAAGGGGTCATTTCCAAACCATCTCTGCTTATATGTCCACTGTTGTAGCACTCGGTCACTTTTGTGAGGTTCATGGTCCTCGACTAGTGTTCTACACAATTCGAAATATCAACGAGCCCCAGTTTGTGAGTCAGTGTCCCGACCTTAAATTTTGCTCCGGATGCAAAGCTCCCCTTCTCGAGGGCTACATTTCAACTGTTCAAACTGTCCAAAGTACTGCACCTGATCCTCCCTCCCCGTCCAGAGCTGTATCCAGGGATGGGGATCGCCATTCCAAGCATCATCATCCTCATCAACACCGGGTTGACGACGACAACGACGGTGATCACGACGACGACGACGAAGACTCACCAATTGTCACCAACTCTCACTCCGCACCTGGTGGATTCTCCAGTTCGAAAGGCTTAAGACCTTCTTCATCCTCTCAACACCTGACGTCCATCGCTAATACCACCGCTTCAGGTGGCTACGTCAGTCGTGGCACCTCCACAAACAATTGTACTGGTATAGACTGTGACACCAACACCATCAGCACAAGAGACAGGGAAAGAAGTGGTGGCGGTGGTTGTGGTACATCATCATCCACCGGTCATCGCGATCATCATCATCGCGACGGAGCTCCAGTAAACTCCAGCCCCAGAACGGCCACTGCGACTGCCACTGAGCCTTCCGCGGGAACAAAATATTACTGCAGCCACAGTAATTACGACCACTCTCACCTCTCCCACCTTCAAACCTGTATATCTCGTACTTTATCTTGTGAGCTAAGTCCCAGCAACTCGGTTGCCTTCACTTCATCAGATATCTGGGTTATCGGAACAGCATTCTCGCTCAAAGACTCCCAAGCTCGGGGATTCCATCGACGCTACTGTCTCATTTTCACATTTCTCCCGGAAGTACCTCAATGTTGTAGGGACCCTGACGCTGCATTGGACCAGGATACAGAGTACGGCGGTAGTAGCAGTAAACGCGGTGGTGGTGCCCCAGGCTCCAGTAGAGGTGGCAGTACAAAAGGTCATCATCATCAGCAAACTAGTAAATCTTCCAAAAAGGGGCACAAGGAGGGTCGAAGAACTGTTCCTCCAATTCCAGCTAATCAGCTTACACACCATCACCGTCAAAGTTGCGGGACTCGGGACGACTTTTATTCAGACGGAGACTGCAAAGGATACACCGGTTATTACGGTGGCGGCTATCCCTCCCTAGTCCCTTACTACGACTATATCACCGAAGAGTTTTACAACATTGCGAAAAATCTACAAGGTGAATGTGACAAGGTGTACTTCAAGGAACAGTCTATATCTCCGCAACGTGCTCTACGACTAAGCACATTTCTCGACGGCTCCATTCCAGGATCCTCCTTGTCCGCAGGAGCTAGCTCTTCTTTGGGAGGTCACGGAAGATCTAAAATTTTCACGAGGAGTCACTCCACAGGGGCTAGAAGCCTTCCCCTCTTGACTGCCAATCCTCACGTGTTTCTAGACTTGCACGAAAAGTTTGCCAAGATTCTTCATCATGTTGACTTGTAGTAGCGTCACTGCGGCGCTCATCGTCGGCACTCGTCAACTCTTTGTCGCAACTCCGTCGCGGTCGTCGTCGTCGTCTTGTAAAAAATCTTCATTATTGTTATTCAGCCTGAAGCAATGTGTTCACAAAAATGTAACGACTTCTCAACAGTGGGCCCTGTCAACAAGAACCGCTGCCAGTACCACTGCCACCATCTCTTCCTCCTCACCCCCACCACCACCACCACTGGAGGTGGACGTGGAGGTAAGGAAGAAATGGCGGGGCTATATGGCACTACCAGCTATTCACCTTCACCGTCGTCATCCACAGGATCACCACTGTTGTTCGCTCAATCTCAATAATCATCACATCACTTTTCATTATATCAATTCTTCCATTGTTACTACGTCTAATCTTACTACTACTTCTACTCATCATCGTCGTCGTCATTATCATCAGCAGCAACATCAACCATGTCGTTTTACTCATCATCAGTCAAGCTCATCATCGTCATCACATCTTCCTCCGGCAAACTCCTCAAGCAGCTCAAATATCATCCTCCCAGTCCCAAACTCAACTGCCTCTATTAACGATAATAACGTTACATTATTGATGGGAGGTGGAGGTGGTGTAAAAAACTCAAAGGAAAATCAAGAGGATCAACAAGATGAAGGGAAAGGGAAGGAAGAAAATGAAGAAGGATTGCTTGTTCAACAACAGCTTCTTCAAGATGGAGAAGAGGAAGAAATGCTCAAGGACCAGGTTTGGAGTAGAGCACCCGCATACCTTCCAACATTCAACGTGGGCGCCTACGCTAATGACTCTGAGAACGTGAAGAAGCTTGTTCAGCTTGGTGTGGATTTGTCGAAATGGGAACAGAGATATGGGGCGATCCCATTACTGTACAAAAGCAATTTTGAGAAGACCATGCAGCCCATAATAAAGTAAGAAAAGAAACAAGATCACGTTCACTCACTCACTCAACCTATCATAATAATAATATGCGATGTGATATGCGATGGAGGATGGAGGTGTTGTTATCCTTATCATTTTTTTATGACAGGACAATTTTCTTCTTCGTTTTTTTAGGTTAAGTATAAGTTATGTGAATATATGTATTTTTATTTCATTATATATTTTTTTTCCTTCACAGATTTTTTATGGATTTGGAAGTGGAGGCTCGTGATCTCAGCATCATTCTTACCAAAAACCCTTTCATTTTTAACGAGCAAGTGGCTAATCTGAAGAAGCGGGTGGAATATTTAAAAGTGAAAAGGTTTGAGGAGGACGAGATTCGGAACATTATTTCCAGAAATCCTTATTGGCTGTCTTTTAGGTAAAAAAAGCTATATGATATCATCATCATAAAAAATATATCGCCATTATTATTTATTTATTTAAAATAAAATCTCAGAAAAAAAAATGTAGTTGAGAGTTTTTTTTTTTTGAGTGATAAGCCTCCTCGTTAAGACGTACATATGTCGGTACGTTATTTCTTCCGGAGCGGAGGAGGAGAAGGAGAGGAGAACTTGAACAAAGTATCTGCCGAGCCACTTCACTTCCATCATCAGTATCACCATCCATACGTAACGTTAACGTATCATGATGATCAAAGCGTTTTCCAATCTTTTAGAGTAGAACCTAAGCCTCTTATTCTCCTTTTTCTTGTTCTCTTCTGGAAGCTTTTTGGCTTGTTGAATGAATTGAATGAAAAAAGGGAACGAAAAGAGCTGCTATATGAGCTTGTTCTGTTTTGTGTGTGTAAGTTGAGTTGTTGGAAGGAAACAAGAAACAAACCTTGTGTTCTTTTTGGCGGTGGTGGTGGTACGATGGTGGATGGAGGAGTGGAGGGTGATACGATACTGCATTATGGAGGAAACGAGGAGAAAAGACTTATGTAACTTAACTAGAAGTTTTTTTTTGAGTTGACGAGAGAGAAGAGGAGGGGGAGGGATAATAATGGCTAAAAAGGTAATATATTCGTCGTCCTCTCATCTCTCATCGTCGCTTTTTCTCCTCGTCTCCTCCTCTCTGTTCTTCTACTCTCATGGTTTTGAATTACTTTACTCATGACTTACTTTATTAATGTCTTTTGTGTCTTGTGAGTGTGTGTGGAGTGTGGATTTTGGATTGTGGATGTATGTTCTTTTATGTCTATGTATCCATTTTTGCTTACATTTTACTTATTACAGTGTGCCACGTATCGATCGACGCCTTGGGTTCTTCCAAACCTATTTCGGTTTGACTGGTGATCAAGTGCGAAAGCTGGCAAGTGTTGGGAGTAGCGGTCCTATACTAATAACTTACAATTTGGGACGTGTTAAAGATGTCACGTTCACAATCAAAGAGGAAATGGGATTCACTTCCGAGGAAATCGTTAAGCTGCTTCTCACGCGACCTAGACTCTGGAAAGAAGGTTTGTTGCTTTGCTGAAAAAAAAAATCTGATGAGGCTAAGGCTGCCGACGTAATAACTACTGTATCGTCAGTGATCCTTAAAAAAAACTCTTCTTCCACTAAAACTCTCTGGAGGAGTGACTTGACTTGTCTTGATTATATTATTATTAACCCTGTAAACATATTATTTGTATACAAGCCAGAGAGAGAGAGTAAGATGTTTAACCTGACCGACCCCAGAAGCCTTTTAGATTGATGTTGCTTCTAGAAATATAGACTATTTTTTGGGGGGAGAAGATCTAGTTAAATGGCAACTCTGACTTGACTTGACAGTTTTTCCATTTTAATCCAGAGATACTTTTGCATTGCATTAGGGTTACGTTTACGTGCATGCTTTTATGGCTTGAGTGATTCTTGTTAAAAGATTTATATTTTTTAGTCCTTAAAATATTTCGTTCAAAGACAAGTCAAGACAGAGAGAAAGAAGACAAGGCTTTTAGAAGAAAATTCGCTCCCTGTTCAATTTATCGAGACAAGTGAAAGATAGAAAAGTGGAAGAAAGAGAAAACTCATTTAAGGATATGATGACGATAACGTAACGTGGTGTTCTTGATGATGTACCATGTAAAAAAATATAGAGAAAGCGTAAAAAGAGAATGGTGTTCATCTTCTTAACTTTTCGTTTCGAATTTTTTTTTATAGTTCCGGCCACGCTACGTCTCCGGTTTGATTATCTCCATAATGAGGAAAAGTTTTCCCATGCTGATTTCTTACGTTCGCCTATGCTCCTTCAGACAAGAAAGAGGAGAATGCAAGAAAGGATTGGATTTTTTAAGAAACTTGGTCGAGCTCAATTTGATCCACAACAAGCCAACTACATTTCTCCTGAAAGCTTGTGCACTGGTAATGATGTGGAATGGGCTACCGATGTAGCCCGAGTTCCTGTCGCAGAATATAATAATTATCTGAAGACTTTGTAAAAAAATAAATGGGAGAGAAAATTACTTAGGATTTTATACAAATTTCTTTGTTACGTTATACAAGTGTATGGTATGATATTTATGTATGTATATATAATTTTTACATACCTTTATTATTTCATTAAGCCTGTTAAGTTTATATGAATATAAATATGTATTTATAAATCCATTTAATTAGTGTATAGACATAAATTTTTGAGAGAGTTACTTAATTTAATAAATTTGATGTCATTATGAAAAAAGTTGAGATTGTTTAGGCTTCTCTTCTCATGTCAATTAAGTTGAGAGGAGTTTGAGTAAAGTTACTCCTCTAAAAGTCGTTATAATTAGGTTATTGCTTTTACTTTACAACTAAAATTGTTCAGTTTGAAAGATAAGTGGAAGGAAAAATATTTTGTAGAGAGTTTCTTCATTCTCCTTTCTTAATTTGTTATTCTCTTGAGACTTGAAAAAAAACATGAAGAATGTCAAAGTCAGTATTCAGAGCAGCAGAAGAGAGGAAAGCATGTTGATATCCATTTCATGTTTTTCTTTGGATGAAATTTCAGGTAGATAATTTTGATAATTATAAATTTATTATTGTAACGTAATAGTAGCATATCCAGTAATGTTGATTAGTTTAATTGAGGAAAAACTATTTTCACGTGTTTATATTTTAATTTTTACTCTATCATTTACAATTGAGTTAAAAATACCAAATTTAAAACTTACATAATTTGTATTTGTTTAATTATATTTAATATTTAAAGTTAAATAGTAAGATGATTAGTAGATTTATTAACCCGTGAAAATGATATCATCAAATCAACGAACCAAAAAATTAAAACAGGCCAAAAAAAATGAAATGAGTTGATAAATTTGCTGGTTTATATGATAATGATGATGACGATAAAATAAGGACGATTAACAAAAAATCATACTTTAATGTGTATGCCATTTAAATTTAATGAGGATGGTGGTAATGGTATATGATGGATAATGAAACATTTAAATATACATACATTGTGACATAATGTGTCTTCTTGTTATACTGCGAATACATTTAATTGTATGAAAAATAATTTAAACCGTACTAATTAAGTCTAAAAAAATATTACAATGCTTAACAGGAATATGTACATTTTAGGTAAATAATGTATTTAAGAATGAGTAACAATTTAGGAAAAAATAGCATAATAGTTTAGTAATCAAAAAAATATTTGTTGTTTATTTATGTAAATTATAAATCTCAATGCTTATTTGGTAATTAAATTGTTATTATCAATGGTTTGTAAATTATAACTGACAATTAAATTAACTTTAAAGTAAAATTGATACAAAAAAAGAAGATTCTTAAAAAATCAGGGAAAATACTGTTGGAAATCTGAAAAATCAAATCAGGATTCTCACTCGATTGATACTGCAAACTAACTTAAGAAAAAACCATCAATTTTACACACACACACACCCCGAATTATAATAATTAGTTAAATAAATTAGTTAATTAGTGATTTTTCAGTTTAATTTGTACTACAGTTCCCATTCATTTTTTAAATAGCAATTAATAGTAGTAAAAAAGTTAACTGTCAGAAGAATACACACTTGTACTAACTTGTTATGCATGTTAATAATTTATGTTAAGTTAAAAAAACAACATAACAATCAAGTCCAAACTAAATTATTAATAAATTTCTGCAGGAAAATTAAGATGATGGTGTGGAATGTGACGAAGGGAAGGGTTAAATTTAAAGAATTTCAAACTGCCAAATGGTATATCTGTCAAAAAGATACAAAAAAACACACAACACAACTTAAAACTACAACATAATATACGTATGTAGAAGAGTGATATGATTATTACTACTATTTAATTATAATTAAGGTTTAATTAATTAACTTCACACGGACAAAAAATATAGAAGGAATTATGCTAGACAATATTATAGACAGAGTGATGTCGATTAAATAAAGAAACAAACGCTTTATTCAGTCAACAGAAAAATTATAGCTATCAATTTACAACACTTAATTATTATCAAAAAAATGGTTAAAATGTTAATTATGTTTTTTGATTTAATTTTGATGAATTTTAAGTATGGTTTTCTTTGTTCTTTGTTGACAAGCAGGGATGATTCGGCTTTTTTGTAGATTTGGTCTTCCTTGTCCATGATGGCCTGGGCCAGCGAAAAAAAAACAAGAAGGAAAATACATGACTTTTATGCTGTTCGTTGGTATCATCTTTTAGGCGAGCGCTCGAGTACCCCGGCTCGATGGTCTAGTGGTATGATTCCTGCTTCGGGAGAATGTTATGTTGTTGCGAGTATGCAGGAGGCCCCGGGTTCGAATCCCGGTCGAGCCCTTCATTTTTGCTCGTTGTTTTTTTAGCGAACAAAGTAAATTTTTATGCCTAATTAAATGGTACACAGCTTTAAGCCCCCCTTTCAATTTTTTAAACGTATTAACTCATCCATTAAATTTAACTTTTCCTTTTTTGCTGTCATATTGTTACCAAGTGGCATGATTTCATGAATTTTTAATTGAATTTTAGTTTTAAAATGGCATTTTCATTGCATCATTTTTAATTTAATTGTTATTCACATACTTCACCTTAATTTTCACAAGGCGATGACCATACAAACTGAACTGAGCTTTTAAAATTTATCAAGTTGAACCCCAATAGCCCCAATTGTTTTAATATTTACTTGTGTAAAAAATGTCGATCGTAAGTGGAAAGAGTGGCCAGGGCGCCAAAGAGGGTGATCCCAGTGTCAAGAAGATGAGTGACTCCAGCGTTAAAAAGTTAAGTGACCCCAGTGTCAAGAAGACCAGTGATCCCAGCGTCAGGAATACCAGTGATCCCAGTGTCAAGAAGATGAGTGACTCCAGTATGAAGAGGATGAGTGACCACAGCGGTAATAAGGTTAGTGGCGACAGCATAAAGAAAATGAGTGCTCACAGCGGCAGCGCTCGGAGTGGGAATACTGGAACTGGCAGTTATACTACAGGTTCTACCTCAAGTCGAACAGATCCCCTGTCAGTATCCTCATATACGACAGACCCCCGTTCCCGATCTTTGAAAAAAGGTGAAACGGACGTAGCTTCAATCCCCAGTCCTACCGCCAGTGACCGGTATGACCTTTCAACGTTGAGTGCGGCATACTCCGCTATAAGATCTGTGAAAGATTTGGATGTCGGAGGATACTGCGATCCTAATGATCCATGTTGCATGAAACCTGATCCTGAAAGATTACTAAATAAATCACTGTTGAGGGCTCAGTCCAGGAAACAGTGCGCCCCAAAGAATCCTTTTCATTTTGAGTACAATATTATTCACAGATTGAAGTTGAAGCAGAAATTGAAAGCGATGGCGTAAGAATTTTTTTTAAACAAAAATCTTTACACCCAAAAAAAAGAGAATTAATTAATTTTAAAATTATTTTCATTCAGAGACATACAATTTTCTGGACTAATTACTGGCGTGGGTGCTAAATCACCAGCAGAACATGCGACTTCATTGGCTCAAAGCGCAAGATCTATTTTGTCCAAAGGATCCAAGTACACTCATGAGCGTAAGGCTTCAAAATCCAAAGTTAGAATGGCTGGAAATGAAGAGGATGATGAAGATGGGTCCTCGCAGTTCCTTCAAAAAACAACAATTAAACCAGAAGATTTACAAGAGTTTCTTGATGGACTTGGGTTTGGAAGCATGGCTTTAGCACATGAAATTGCGCTCAATAAAGATTTCAAGTTTTGTAAACCGAATAAACCAATAACGTAATTATAAACAACATAATTTAAATTCAAAGAGTTGAAGATGATAAGGTTGGTTAGCGGGTTAGTACTAATTTGTCTTTTTTTAAAGGAAATCTGCTCAAATAGCTTTGGAAGCTAAGGACAAGTATTGGCAAAAAATCGATCAAATTTTAATCAAGAAAGCAAATCAAAGCACTGGAAATAAGGAGAAGGATATCGAAAAGGAAAATGAACTTAAAGGTGTAATCATTGACGTAGTTTGTGTTCTCAAAAAGGTAAACTTAATATCTAAACTAACTAAATATTATATATTTTTTAAATAGGCTATTAATTATCTGATTTATATTTTGTTCAGATGCTGCTAGCCACTATTTTACCTAATAACCCAAAAATGCGCATGAGAATCGAAAAGAATTTGAGTATGCGAGAAATTTCAAAACAGATTGATGCGGATACCTTTGACTTCCGAGTTTGTCATTTAAATTTAAGTGAGAAAATTTATTTTGTTAACTGTAACCATATTTAATTAATTAATGTATTTTGTATATTTTTTAAACAGAATTTAATGGCTTTCATCCTCGACACACTGTCCGTCCTCTGCTGTCCCGTGAGAGACCAAGAAATCATAGAAATCCGTGACATGGTCATGGACGAAGTTCCCTTTTCTCGACAAATCAAGAAAGCTTTGGATTTAATGGAAGATATGAATTTGGACATGGCAAATTTCATCATCCGACAAAGCCGTACCCTTGTAATACAAAACTGTGTGATTTTCGAACGCGAACAATTTGCACATTATGTTGAACAGCGTTATCTAAATGGGGCGGATCCCATTCCAGTGACAAGAGATTGGATTACTCGTAATCGGGGTCCTTCTGACAGTCCATATGGCGAAGTGATGGCTTCAGCCTTTTTGGAAATTATGATGAACGACAGTGATGAAGCCAATGCCAATCCACCAGAAGTATATTTAATTGGTCAATTATTCAGATAATTAGTTTCACAATTTTTTATAATATGAAGACTATATTTCCTTTGATTTTGATAGACTTTGGTATTGGACTGGCCAAGATTCCCAAAAATTCGCCAAGAAGTTCAACGAGTAATCCTTATCGGTGCCATGATAAGTTCAGTCTTTGATTATATCACTTCGCTTGACGCTAATGCTCCAGAGGAGGGCACCAGCACATTTGGAAAGTTTAGATTAGTCAACAGGCTACGAGAGGAATTAAATCCTTTGATTAATTGTGAAGACACGTCGTGTCCCGAGTAATAAAAATACATACAAATTAATTTACAAAGTTCATCAATTAAAATAAACTTTCAAAAGTCTAATTTCCTCTATTAAATCTTCAGAAAACTTCAAAAAGCTTTAGATAACTGCTCTAATCTAGCAGTCCAAGTTGCTGATCACTATTTATCGAGTGAAATGTGTGAAAACTTACAGAGCTCCCAAAAGGAAGATATATCTCGTCTTTTCAAGTCCCTCGCCGACAAGAATCATTCTGACCGTTCATTATACTGTAAAAAAAATCTACCAAAAAAATTAATTAGAAAAGCACAATAAATTAATTTTGAAACTAATAATCCAATTATTTTTAAATTCAGCTCAGCGTATAAGGGACTGGTTCATCCAAGTTGCCAAGAAGGAAGGTACAGAACCTCTAAAATCTCCCGCAGATTTACAAATAATCGCCCCTCTAATTCTGGATCCCATGACGGACATGATACGCCTTGTCCTCTACAATCGCAGTGTTTATGATGTCATTTACAAAGAAATCTACCAAGGCAACTGCCCTCCTCCAAAATTCAATCAGAATCAGAATAAGAAGAGTCAGAAGAGCCTTAAAAGTGTTAAAAGTTCCACGAGAACCATGGTAACCGCAAGAGAAGCTGACGAGGATGAGAAACAAGCTAACAGACAAAGTGTCCTTGGACCGGGATATGGACCACCGCCAATGAAAGATGAAGGATTAGAGAAACTGGTGCAAAAGCTGAAGGACTTTAATGAGAGGACAATGACATACAGGAGATCTCGAATTGACCCACAAATTCAACCAATGGTAAAAAATAACGAAACAAATTGACATTTATTTAAACTGGCCTGAAATTTAATTATGAGCTATTAATGAGTTTCTGTGATTTTTTAGTACAATCCAGATGGCTCCCTAATCATACCACCAGAACAACAGCAACTGGTAAAAACTGAAATGACGCCACTGCAGCAAAAGCACTTTGAAGAATACCTCTTATCTGCAGAGCCCACTGTGGAAGCAGACTATGAAGGACTTTACGATGATAACGTGATGGCAAACGATCCAAATTGGCTACTCGACCAAACTTCTGAACAGCTTCTTCGGCTAATGGAGCGGGAGAATATTATCAAGGCGAATAAACTGAAAAGGATTAAGAAACGGATGGAAAGGGACATGGTGAATAATCGGATTGCTAATGACTTCCCAGTTTTCGAAAAGATTTGGAGGGATGAGTTGGGAAGTTTGCAGAAGGAATTTTGTAGGCTTCAGAGGATTGAAAGGAAGGGAAATGCCCATTTGCCGGATAATGCGCAAGATGAGCCTAGGCCGAAGAGGGTGTTTAAGGGGGCATGTGAGGTGGTCAAAGAGGAAGGGGAGAAGGAGCCACCAAAGTTTAATGAGAAGGGGGAAAGGATCATTCATTCGAGGAATCGGGGAAATCATTTTAGTGAGCAGTCGATAGTGTCGGGGGGAAGTAAGAGTAAAACGGGTAGTAGAAGTGGTATGGATGATGATGAGCCGGATTTTAGTCAGTTTGCACCGGATTATGGGGATGAAGATGAGACTCATTGAGACTATTGAGAGTAGATGCAAGAGTTTATAGAATAATATGCCGTTCTCACAAAAAAAAATCATTCAAAATTTTAAAATCCTTATTCAGAAAAAGTAAAACGAAAACTTTGAAAATTAGCATAAATAAATGTGTAAATAAGTGACCATAAAATTATTTATACACATCAGCTAAATTGCTATGTTTTAATTTTGGATAAATTTCATGAGGGCGATGTTTGCATAGCATACAGTATGTATTTCAAGTTGTCGTTGTCGCTGAAGTTACAAAATTGCAAATTACTTGGCTTTCAGCATTGGCATTTTGGATATTGGATCGGAGTTGGCCCACATGTGCGACATGTGAGTGGGATCGGGATCAACTGGGAATGAGTCATCTGTTGTCTTCACAATGTTGAATGTTTTCGGTGCAGTACGGTAAACTCTGCATGCTTTTTGTAGATCATGTTACGTTTACTGTCATCTGTCAACGTTTTTAATGACTTGCCAAAGTACGTATGTAAAGGTTAATTAATACGAAATCCCAGACACAAATTACGTAGTGTCAGTTTTCAGTTTGTAAATGAAAAGGGGGTAATTAACAAAGAGTGTGAAGTTTTAAGTTGTTGTTGTTCCCAATTTGAAGGCTGGCTGTAAATAGTATTAAAGTTTTCCAGTAAAATATTTGAACTTAAAATGACTGACTGGTTACAAGGGAAGTCCGCAAAGCAGTGGGTTAACGAGATAGGTGTGAAACAATTAATAAGAGCCCAATGGGAAACAAGGGATGCACAACCTGGTCAACAACCACCCACATTTATTTGTCGATGTGTGATTCCGTACTCGGATGGACCTCTTGAAGGTACTTTCATTTAAATATTACGAATACCAAAAAGGTCAACATACGTTCAATAGATCGGATTGTACTAGATTGAATGATAAACCATTTTTTTGTTTCTTTAACAGCTGAAGCTTCTGGAAAAACGAAGAAGGAAGCTGAACAATTAGCTGCTGTGATAATGCTCAAGGACAAATTGAAAATGACACCACTTAAATTGATGGCTTTAAATAATTCATCAAAAAGAATGTCGACTTCTTCCAGTGGCGCTACAAGCAGATCCCCTGTACCTGTTAGTGGAGGTGGAGGTGGCGATGGAGGTGATGTGTCGGATACCGACGACAAGGACGCTGATGCTCGTGATAATCCTATTGGCGCCCTAATGGCAATTTGTGACTTTGATCAGAATGAGTTTCAAGAGCCTGTATATTCGGTAAGATCTTTACTCACTTATTAGTTTAAAATTTATTTTATAACTACAACAATCATAAAGACTAGTTGATTTTTTAAATTAGGATGTTCATTCGGAGGGCCCCTCTCACCGAAGAATATTTACTGTAGAATGTAAAGTGAAAGATGTGGATGACGAAGAGATAACATTTCAAGCACGACGTTATACTAAAAAGCATGCCAAGAAAATCGCTGCGTTTAGAGTTTTAAGGGAAATTAATAATCGGGGATATACCTACAGTCCTCATCAGGAAAACGAAGATGCTGGCGAAGATGAAGATAGTGTGGATACCTCAACAAGTTCTGGAGTTCCTATTGAGATTTCCAGTTCTTTTAATGTTGATGTAAGATGAAAGACTTTAACTTTAACTGTGTATGGGATTTTAATTTAACTTGCGAGATTTTATAATAAGTAATTATTTATTTTTGTAGGATTTGAATAATGGACTTGATGAGGCATTGAGGCGAATAAAACCAAATCAGATGCTGGCACACGAAGATCTTAAACTTTTGAAGGGTCGAAGGAACTATTGCACTGATGACTCCCATAAGTGCCTGGAACTGTGCAAGGATTATCCGCATGCCTTTGCGCATTTAAAAAAGTGTGACAGTTTGGATAAAGCTTTGGTTAGTTTAATTTAGTTAGTGACTTAATTGGTAGTAGTTTTCATTTGTTAATTAAAGTTAATGGTGTGGTATAATCATGGTTTTTAGGAAATTGATAGCCTTGACAGCATCCCTGAAGGACCTCTCGCCCTCCTTCAAGAAATTGCCCGTGAAATAGAAATCAAGCTTGCGATAGCCAATGTAGAACCTAAAGATGGTTTGGGGGAGGTTATCAAGTTGTTGGAGTTAACATTTCCGTTTGACTTCAAGTTTCCAGTGCCTAAAAAAGCGGTTGTGTATGGAATAGGGGCTAGTGATCGGGAGGCGAAAGAAAACGCTGCGAAAGCGGCAATTAATTTTTTAAGGAATCAACTTGTTTGTGCTGATTAAAGTATCTGGGATTCAAGGGGGATTTATACGTCGTCTAATATTAAAGTGGTTAAAAACTAATTATTACTATCATGTAGGTCGCATGTCGATGCAAAGTAGTAGTGGTAGAGATTTGTAATATATTGTAATGGAATCAGCTAAGGAAGCCGTGGTAAACTTTTTAATTCATTGTAATTAGTAATTAGTTTAAATTTAATTAGTGATAGTTAATTTAATTTATGTAATTTCAACATAGTATGCACATTAGGCTATAAGTCTTAGACAGCCGCCAAGAATTAGCTAGTTCTTAAACCAAAAAGTCGAATAGCTTCGTTCATTAACATTAATTGCGTGTTCATAAAGATAAAATATAGTCATATTTAAGTCAAAAATTTTATGTTCAAGTAATTAATCCATAATCCATTGACTGTAAGTTTCTCTAAAAAGAACTACAATGACCGAATAAAAAGATTCCTACAATTTAAAATGTTTTAAATGTACATTAATTCATCCTTTTTAATTTTCGATTCCATAAAAATATCAATTGCGATATTCATATAAGTCCAATTAGTCCTATCACATGTCGATGTCCGTCACAACATATCTGGTCATTCATTAAATCGATGATGCTTCTTATATTTTCTCATATAATGATGATAACTTAAAACTTGCATTTATTTATCGATCGATTAGCAATCAAGCAAATATATTTGCTATGCTGTAAGCGCACAATTTAGCAAGTATTACATTTTTACATTGCATATATATATAACTATCTTCTTTCTTATCCGACAATTTAATGTGTACAGTGTACAGATAAAGAAATTTGCGCCACAAGGAAGTTGTGTGTAGTGTATAACGTGGTTATTGCATTGGTCAATTCAAGGTATGGTACAAGGTACAAGTGTAAGTGAACAAGATCAATATGAGAGATTCAGATAAGGTATACCCAGTAAATACCTAATTAAAAAGAAAAACGTTGAAAATGTATTACGTCAGCTTAAGAAACGTTTCTGTAAAAAGAAGCTACGAGAAATGGGAAAATCTCGAGCTAAAGCTGTGGCTAGCTCATTTTTTTAGCATTCAACAAGCTCAGCTTCGCTAGCAAGTAAATTACTAAAAAACACCGCAAAAAAGTTTGCCTTGTGTCTTGCCTCTCTCTGGCTGGTTTGTGTTGTCTTTTTGCGAATGCAGTTTTGGCTAAACAAAAAAATATGCATTCCGGTGCACTACGTGACGTTGTTCAGTTCACAGTTTACGTTTCTCTTGACTCTTGACAAGTAGATTAAACGTAAAGTAAGATCACTCCGCAAACTTTAATTGAAGTGTGTAAAATTTGCTATTTAATTAATTAATCAATCAATGCATACACCATGCACACACGGAAAAAAATACTTTTTATAAATATTACACGGTCATTCACCTTTTGCACCTCACTTGCATATTTGTGAATACTGTATCTTTAATTTTTGATCTCATAATTATAATCTCATACATATAATAATATGTTCTTAATTTTTGGTGTGAAACGACTGGAGAGTTAGGGCAATTTGAACTACTTTTTAAATATTTACTACGAGTCATTAGACATATAAATGACAGATTCCATCTTTCACCTTTTAATTGTCAATAGAGCTGAAATTATGTTTATTTCTGCCTGATTGAGAATCTATGTAATTTTCTATTCATTCCATTTTATCCTCATCCGTTTGCAAGGAAATAATATATGCAAATTGTTACCAGTGTCAGCGGCACTTAAGTGAGTTTCTATGCCATTTAGCCAAACGTGTTTGAACAGGTATCTGTCAGGGTGACGCCTGTTACTTTGGAATTCATTTGCATTTCTCTCTAATTCTGAATTCTGTCATCTGTCGAGTGTCGGCAATTCGAGTGAGGAAAGTATACCTTCCTTTAAAGTAGGATGCGGAATGTGGATTCTGCTGATTTTTACTCCACTTCTCACACCTTGCTTGGCTTCGCTTTGGGTCTGTAAATAGATGAGTAGATTGGGTTGAGTGACAAGTTTTAAAGGGACAATTAATTAAGAAGAGCAGTCAAGAAATCTTTTGACAAATCTTTGTCTTAGATTTGTTGTAAATCACCGCTTGACCTTGACCTTTATTCTGAGGTCCTGGACTAATTGAAGCTTGTGTTTTGGATTGTGCTGCAAGAAGTTCCATATGGATCTGCGTTGTGCATTGATTTTCTAGAAGTGAAGTGATATTTTGGGAATTAAAATTAACTGGTGAGTATTCCATCAATTCCGTGTATAAAAATTTAAAGTGTTTACAAACTGCTTCATCAACCTAATTGGTGTACTACTAATATAAACGTATTGACATGGATTGTATTTTGCATTGATTTTGATGTCAGGAAGGGACTAGAAAGGCAACATGACTTCTTTTACAGTTTTCGACAACAAGACTGCTAAGTCAATCATGCAGGAGGTCTGCGCAAAACGAAAACTACTACCCCTCTGGGATAACCAAGAGCTTCAAAAGGTTCCACCTGTTTTTAAAACTACTCTTTCCATTTCTGGTCTGATGGAAAATGGAAAGAACTTGCAAGGTTTGTTTTTAGAAAAAAAAAACACGTTTTGATTTAATAATTTAATTTTTGAAACGTAAATTATTGGTGATTGGAAGCGGTACTAGTTATAATATTTTATAAATTAGTATTTATATTTTATAGTTGAGGGGCTGGGGTCGACAAAGAAGGACTCTGAGCAAATTGCGGCGTATAAAATGTTCCCGAAAGTAGTTACAACTGGGGAACTCCTTGCCATGATGGCTGCTGATAAGGTGATTCAACAGGAAGAAACTAAGGTGAAGCTGACACTGACAAAAACAAGCAAGCAAACATTGAACTCACCTCTTCCTTCCACTGAGACGCAGGAAGATTTGTCACAGTTATCTGACACGGACGACAATGAATTGGATGGAGATCCGATTGGTGATTTAATAACGCTTTGTCGTCGTGCCAAGTTGCCCCTGCCAGAATTTAAGGTACGATAACATATAAAACGGCTATTTCCAATCAATTTTATTTGCCGTATTAAATGTTGGAAAGTTGGAATGCATTTACTTATTTTCTTTTTGATTTAATGGAACAGGACATCCAGCGGATGGGACCTGGTAACGTTCCCATCTTCACTGTGACTTACACAGTTGGCGACATAAGTAAACAAGAAGGGAAAAGGGCCAAGAAGCAGGACGCCAAGAAAATTGCAGCCTTCCGAGTCCTTCGGGATTTGAAGTTAAAAGGGTATGAGGTGGTCGATAAAAAGTCGAAGAACACATCAGTAGCGGTTCCTCCCTCGTCTTCTCCACGAGTTAACGAGGAACTTGAGGAAGTGACTTCAAGCCAGGAAACGAAACTGCAAACTGGAAAGGGATCTACAATAGAAATACAAATTGGACATGGCCATGATGACGAAGACACTGCTCCTCAGTCGCCACAGCCCCAGGCTTCCATCAGCTCACCACCTGTGAAACGCGCAACTGTAGCAGCAGCAGAATCCAAGGTGGATATGGACATGGAAGTAAAAAAGATGAAATTACGAAACAATAAACGAATTTAATTAAGCTCGACTACCGGTTACATTACCGGGTAATTAGTACTTAGGAAAGAGTTTAGTTAAGTGTTTGTTTATGCTCTGTTTTTTTGTTTGTGTTCTTTAGACTGATTGTGCTGAATTTAAAGCCAATTTAAAACGAAAATTAGCAGAAGAAGAAGAGAAATTAGCACTTGTGTCTGTCTCTTCCTCTCCTCTTATAAAACGCAAATATGAGCTCTTCCGTGGATTTCGACTGGTTTGCGAAAGCCAGTCTGAAAATTGTTTGCGATTTATAAAAGACTTTCCTCATGTTTTTCAACATCTTCCTCCAAATGCATCTTTGGAAGAAGCTCTGGTAAAAAATATAAGGCTATTTTTGCCTAAAAAATTTAATTCTGTATTACTTTTCTAAACAGAAAACGTTCAATTTACTAATTGAGTTACAGTCTTTTGACTTTAATTGTCTTAATTTAATTTAATTCCTCTAGTCATTTTAAAACTGTCTTTAAACAAAGTTTACTGTTTCAGATCCCTAGAGAGTTCCAGCTCTTACTGGACAGTCATGGTGGAGCTTTCAATTTATTGGAAAAGTATGCAAAGGAGTTGGATGCGAAATTGTTGTTTTCTAAACCCCTTATTTCCCGAAAACCTAGTAGCGAAAGTGAAACTGAGCCCCGTAGTCCTCATAACAGTAGGAGAACTTCTCAAACCCAAATAGTTTTCCTTACCTTAATTTTCCCCTTTAAAGATTTAAAATTGAACCATCAACAAAAAATAGTTAAGATTGGAGAAGGAAAGACTTTGTTAAAAGCGAAAGAAAATGCTGCCTTAGAAGGCTTAAAACTTTTACGTACTATGTTCATTAGTGATGATACCGAAGAGTAAATAAAACTTGTACAGTTACAAATTAGACCATAGGGAGTAAAGTTAAAATAAATTGCATGTTTGGGTTGAAGTTAAACTTTTCTCATTAAATAAAATAATAACTGTAAACATTTAAAATAGTAATATTTACATATCAAGTATGTTCACATTTCTCATGTTAATTGATAGGTGCTATGATTTGATTGTTGTGTGCTATGAAATAATTGTGATTTCAAAAAATATCAGTTTTTTTACTACAAATTAGTTATATTTTAATCTTATTTTTAGTTTGTATGCAAAATTACATTACTATTTTCAATAAAATTACTAACCACTAGTTTTGATATTTAACTACAGTTAATTTTCTATCCATTAAAATTGTAATCTGGAATGGGCAGCGGTGGTGGAGGAATCCTAAACTCTTGAGTAGGCACTGACGGACTTGGGTTGATATAATCCATCATACCTCCTCCCAGTCCTCCTCCACCTTCATTGTAGACAATAGTGTCTTGATGGAAAAGATGTGGTGGGGCTGGTGGTGGAGGCGGATGGGTAGGTGGGTTAAAAGTAGGATTATTTGCATCCCTCACATTCATATTGTGAAGATCATTAAAATTAGCATTATCAGCATCACCGTTATTGTTAGAGTTAACTTGTTGATTCTGATTTCGATTATTATTAAAGTTAAAAATGTTACGAAGAGCATTCTGATTCTGATTTTGATTACTATTCAAGTTAAAAATATTACTAAGACCATTCTGCTGATTGTTCGAATTCTGATTTTGATTATTTAAATTAAAAAGGTTACGAAGGTTATTGTTGTTGTTGTTCACCCCATTCGTTAAACTATTAAACAAATTGCTAAGTGGGTTGGATGGTGGCCTACTGCCCACATCATTTAAATGATTACTTTGAGCCCCTGCCGCCGCGTTAATTGCTTCTGCATTCCTCACAAGTGTATTCAAAAGTGGTTTAAATGGTGACGTAAAAATATGTGTAATTTGGCTAATTCCTTGAAGAAAACTACCATTTACTGGATTGAACAAAGTTGACATAACATTTCCCGGATCTGCAGATCTTGTGAGTGTGGGAACGACACCTTTACCGCCCAAGCCGAAAGGTGGAGCTTCATGGGTTACCAGATAGTAGTTTCCTTTGGGTGCGAATGGCGAGCAAGCTTCCCCTACAAATACTCTACTTGAATCTTTCATGCAGTCACATCGATTTTCCATAAAGTCTGTCCATGTGGGACATCGACAAGCGACAAAACTTAGTTCGTCTTCGATTGACTCCTTGTAAATTTCTAGGGCTCGGGTGTGACTGCACATGAGTGTGTCATAGCTTGGTAGATTGGATTGGCGACAGCCGGGTTGAAAAATTCCTCGATTCTGAAAAAAAAAAGTTTTTTAATTGCTATTTTTTGAACATTGATAATTTTTAGAGCTTTAATTAACAAACCGGATAAATATCCACATGACCCAATTCCTTGCCCATTCCAAGATGATTAGAATTCCATAAGTTATCCCCTCCGTCGGTATGGATCACGTCGACAAAGTCAGCGTCTTCAGGATCTAATTTGAAGTAATTACCAGCCATTCTGAAAAGTGGGAGGGAGGGATCTAGACCTGTGATTCTGGATAATGTCATGTTGAAGTGAATCTTTAAATCGTTGCCCATCACTCCAGCGGCGTGAGCCCCTAAGCCGAAACCAATGACGTGGACTTTGGAGGGATCCACTTTCATGGCCTGGATTAAACGGGCTGTCATTTTACCGACGTATTCGCTTACAGTGACGGCAACTGTGTAGGTGTATGTTCGAGCTGGTTCCCAGTCGACTAGAATAACGTTGAAGTCTTGCTTTTTGTTCATGTAAGCTTTAAGTTTCAATTAGTTAAAATGTTTTAAATTAAATGGTTAAATATTACAATTAAATTTTTTATATTTATGTCAAATTTTACCATCTTTCAAGTCATAAATCAGCGGATTTTCTGTGGATTGCATAAAGTCATGAATAAGCACTTTTGTAGGCTTTCCCTTGTCAAAGTACTTTGATTCCGAGGCATTGTTTACTGTTAGCCCCTCTGCAAGATATGGAGTATCTCTAATTTAAAAATAAGAATCAAGTAAAAAATATGTTTGCATTTAAAATAGATTTTTAGAAAGAAAAGTGAGCAGTGGGCGATCACACTTACTTTGTGTACAAGAAAAAGTCGATTGGATAGGATTGGGGTGCCAAGTCCCAGATAACAGGGGCAAATGTCTGATTATTTCCTGCAGTTCTAATGATCGGGTTAATGGCAAAATTATGACGGTATCTGGAACGGTCTCTGGTTTCAGTTGCGCCATCAGGGAGCCGGGATAATGGTCTTGCGAATGGAATGATGTCCAAAGTTTGAATTTGGTTGAATTTCACTGCCATTTAAAAAGTTAGAATTCTTTATTTAAACACAATAACATCAAGATATCCATCTTATACTGATTACCTGAAAGGAGAAAACTGATCGTTAAGAAAAGTTTCTGGAGATTCATGATATATCCTCGTTAATTTCTTTCCCTTTACATTTTCCACAGTAAACTGTAAACTTCTTTTATTAAATGAATATTTCAAGTTGGTAGCATTAAATGTTGCGCACAAACACTAGCCACAAATATTTTTTACTTTCGCACATCGACATCACCCACTTTAATCATATCCTTCCCTTCTCAGATTCAAAGCTGTTCTGACTTCATGCATAAATTTTACAACTTCCTTTTTGACATTTTTCTTGTTGACAAGCTTAAAAATTGAAGTCCCACACACACAAAAACAGTAGGTAGACAAAATTGACACACTAATCGTAAGCCTACCAAAAATCATACATAACGTATTTTGATTGCACACATTCGAAATTGAATTAAATTAAAGGATTAAAATGACGAAACAATGTTGCAGTTTTGCAGGAAGTCATTCGAATAAAATGGAGTATGATGCCACGCCCCTATTCATGTTTTCACCCTTTGAAGGCTGCGGTGGATGAATTGTAGCAGAGAGTCAGTCTCAACACATAATTGTCGCTTTAATCAAGGTGTTGACCGTAACAATTTAATAATCATCAAAGTATTATATAACAACACGCTTTAAAAGCAAAGTGCAACAATGTTGAATGTATGCATAAAATGCAACCAACTAATATAATATGCATAATGTATATTGCATGACTACGGCTATTTTAATTTTGTGGGGGATGGGTTGTCGGCCCGTTTATAAAAATAAATGTGCCATGGCTCACTCAAAAAATTAACACCTGTGTATTCGGCTTACAATGTTATAATGATCATTTTCCTAATTACGGTTATCAATTTTTATAATTTATAATTTTTATGAGATGGCGGAATCAACTCTTATAAGGTTTTATGATAAATGTTCCAATTATTTTCACATTTTTATTTTTCAACTTTGCTCTACATTTTTTCAATAATATGTGATTTAATAAATTGTGCATAGGTAATCATAATAACCAAGTTGACCGGATATGAAGCAATCAACTCAGTTTATAAAAATACCGACATTCTTTTCCACATTCTTCATTTATGCTTTGAAATATACATGAAAGTATTTCCACATTTTTGGACACGGCATGGCATGAGTTGAAACATCAAAAAAATGCAAATTATTTAATATACTGGTTTTTCTAGCTTGTCTATCATCTTATCTTTTTTTCTAGCTTTTAATTTGATTTTATGCGTTTTCAATACTTCTCATCATCAACACATCACACTATCATTATCAAAAGGTTATTGGGATCGTCAATACAAAAAATTCACTTTCCAGCATTTCTTTTTCTTAAAAACAAAATTCTTATGACGTGTTTGAAACTTATTACTTACATAATTGGCCAACGTGTAAAAATGAAAAAGGTAACTTGTTCTGCGGTTTTGTACTCTATGTCCAATATTATTAATTTGTAAGTAAGCTTTAAAAAAATATGTACTGTATAGATAGATTGCCATGTGAAAACCACTTTTCCTTCAATAAACATCTTTTTACAACCATTATTTAGCTGAAACACAAATACATGTAAAAAAATTACTACATCAAATTTCACCCTTTTTATTTTTTCCAAAAAGATTTGCATCATCGTCTGTCTACACAGTCTACAGAGAGTCAAGTCGTGGGAATTTTTTGGGGAGGGAATCCACTTTTACGAGAGAAAAAGCTTTTGTCTTTCTATTTTGTACATTTTACAATACAGCAGCCCTCATTCCTCATCATATCTGCACTATAGTCCTGGCATTGTAAAAATCACTACATGAAAAAGGAGTGTTTCCAGCTATCTGTCATTGTTATACATTTATTTTTCTTTAAAAAAAATCTACATGGAGGATTTTTTTCTTTTAACTTCTTTGCATTGAAACTGAGCACAGCTGGAATTCTCATTATATTCTAAAAGCGTAATTGTACAAGACAAGAGACAAGAGGACGACATCATCAGAGTCGTCGTAATAATCATCACAGTGCACAAAACATGTGTACACCTAAAAACATATAAAATGACTTATGGCTAACTTTGAATTTTTAAAAATCACAGACTCAAATGAATACAATTTAACATGTATACATAAATATGTGCACACACATCACATCATTCACATCACATAACTCAATACATTTTGCATGTGAACATGTGAAGGTGTATAGGTATTTTATCTTGACAAAAAATCTTTTGAGCATTGTTGCATTTTGCACCATACCTTCTTGTCTTGTCAATTGTCTCTCTGTTGATTTGTTATGTCACCTGCAAAAAAAAGAGTTATCGCTTCTCTTTAAGACCCCGCCATTCTTACAGTCATTCTTTTTTTTTTGCCACAGCAGAAGTCACTCCTTTCATAATGGAAAACCGAAAAAATTAAAAGCTTACCTCTGGCGTTATTCATTCCGTCATA